>JAVTVY010017313.1:0-62605 GCA_036873755.1 Hanleya hanleyi | reverse complement strand
CAATGGGGTGGGTGCATGTAAAATTAGGATTTCTTCCCGAAACTATAAAAAGCGGAACACGGACTTTACCCCTACAATAGGGGTCTGTATTATACAATATAAGGGAAAATGCCTGTATGGGATATGGGGATGGTCAATTTTTTTTCGTGGGCTTTACTATGGCTTGTTGGGTCTCGTTTTTCTCGTTTCGCCAAGAAAATGACCATGGGAAGGGTCCCGGAGCGAATCGGTGAAATTTTTGGGAAAAGTCACCGAGGTCTGTATATAGGCTCATACTGGCTATATGGGGGGGAGGGGTGGTCAATTTTTTGGGGGGTGTTACTATGGGTTGTGGGGTCTCGTTTTTCTCGTCTCACCAAGAAAAACACGATGGGAGGGGTCGCGGAGCGAATCGGTGAAATTTTTGAAAATAGTCAGCGAGGTCTGTATATAGCCCATACTGGCTATATGGGGGTATAGGTCCATCCTGGGAAATTCACACACGTTCATTGTGATATGGGTTGTGGGGTCTTGTTTTTCACGTCTCGTCATTTAGAACACAATAGGAGGGGTCCCGGAGCGAATCGGTGAAATTTTTGGGAAAAGTACCGGGTAGGCCTGTATATAGGCCTATAGGCTGGCTATACGGGGGTATAGGTTCAACCTGGGAAATTCACACACGTTCATTGTGATATGGGTTGCTTGGATTTGTTTTTCACGTCTCGTCATTTAGAACACGATGGGAAGGGTCTCGGAGCGCAACGGTGAAATTTTTGGAAAAGTACCATATAGCCCATATAGTCCCATACTGGCTATATGGGGGTATAGGTTCAACCTGGGAAATTCACATACGTTCATTGTGATATGGGCTGTTTGGATTTGTTTTTCACGTCTCGTCATTTAGAACACGATGGGAAGGGTCCCGGAGCGAAACGGTGAAATTTTTGGAAAAAGTTCACCGAGGCCTGGGTAGGCCCATAGGCCTATACTGCATGGCTATGGGGTATAGGCCCATACGGGGTGGACGTTTGGGGTCTAGGTGAACCCCTAATGATCCTATGATGTCGTATGAGGTCTTATTTTGAAGCTCTCGTGGAGGAGCATCCGACTGGACTAATGGTTCGTCCGTTTTCAATAGTCTGCGCATGCGTATATGACCTCTGTGAGGTCACTTCCGCTTCCGTTCACGTGACCTTTGGCCCCTGCGCGCAATTTTTATCCGGTATTGTTAGCGCGCGCAGGGGCCAAAGGTCACGTGAACGGAAGCGGAAGTGACCTCACAGAGGTCATATGCAAATTATTGAGGTCAGCAGGTGTCCAAAACCCGGCTGTAAGATGGGACCCGGATGTAAAACCACAGTACCCGGATGGAAGACGGAGGAACGACGGGAAAAACCCACTTGGAAACCCGGATGTTGACAAGATCCCGGATGTAAAATCCACAGCCCACACATACACACACACACACACACGCGCGCGCGCGCAATGCGGCTCAGTCGTACACCAGTACACCAGTCTCGATCCTCGACTTGGGGTAGAGTGTGCTAAAAATAGATCACCAGCTAGCGTGCTATAAAAGGGAAGCGGCCTGGCCGTTTCATCAGACACTCTGTCAACCACCAAGATGTTCACTTGTACTACGTGCTCGAAATCATTCACTCGTCTGCACGACTTGCGCCGGCATGAGGCTACCAAGCACGAAGGAACCGCCCGTTATAGCTGTACGATATGTACACTGTCGTTTCAGCACCCGGATCATTTACAGCGCCACACACGTGCACGCCATGAAGTACCCAAGCGTCCATGTGAAGAATGTGGTCGACTTTTCAAACTGACCAGTCAGTTGCTGCGACACCAACGCACACGACACCCTGTTCCGCAGCCACGTTTGCTGGTAGAGAAGCCCGTAGGCACCAGTATCGAGACAGGAGGAACTCCCACCCATCGCACGAGGGCCGATGATGATGTCGCCCTAATTCAACAGTCAAATTCCGACGACAAGACCGTGGGTCAGATTTTGTACGACGTAGAGGGCAAAGTACACTTCGTGGACGAACCCATAAATGTTCCTAGCGATCTGTTACACGACGATCATCCAGTGAGTGACATCTATCGGCGCCATTGGCCCATGATCCGGCACTGCTTCCACCGTCATCGCCCTATTCAAGATATCTACAATTTCCGACTGACCGACCTCGCCCATCTACGCAGCTACGTCGAAGCCATCTTCAACGATCAAACTACGGCCTTCAAGTTGAATCTGGCGTTTGGTTATGTGCTACAGCATAAGGAGGCAGACCAAGCCCGATATTTTTACCCGAGCAGTAACATCCGGGTATTTGACCAACCCTTTACCATCACAGATAAGACGTCGCTAGAGACGATGCTGGGGAAACTGGATACCGTGTATCCCTTGGAATGGGCCCAACAACAACGCCCCAACACCCAGTGGGTCGTAGAGAGGATGACCAATGTCACGTTTTTTCGTCACCAAGCTGACCGACTACACCATAGGCTGAATGCTTCACCCATGCGCTGGTGAATACCATAACATGCCATACATACTCTATATGTCTATACGCTGATCGTTGACGGCGGCAACGCTAGGTGGTGGTGGTGGTGGTGGTGGTGGTACTGGTGGTGGTGGTGCTGTGAGAATAATAAAACGTGTATTACGCAATGTGCCTGTTGGTGTTGATGTCTCTTGGTTGTGTTTATATTGAATGGATCTGAGCATATTGATGCAATGAGAGGAAGTTTTCGGAGAGAACGTAATTCGACATGGTGCACGATTGGACTCAAACACAAACACACGTACGCAATGTGGCTCATGAAAAACCTGGATGCAACCTGAGGACCCGGATGTAAAACCACAGTACCCGGATGGAAGACGGAGGAACGACGGGAAAACCCCACTTGGAAACCCGGATGTTGACAAGATCCCGGATGTAAAATCCACTGCCCACACACACAACCACCGCGCGCGCAATGCGGCTCAGTCGTACACCAGTACATCTCGGTCCTCGACTTGGGGTAGTTGAACTGAGTGTGCTAAAAATAGATCACCAGCTAGCGTGCTATAAAAGGAAAGCGGCCTGGCCGTTTCATCAGACACTCTGTCACCCACCAAGATGTTCACTTGCACAACTTGCCAGAAGCAGTTTACTCGTCTAGACAATTTACATCGCCACGACACGGCCGTCCACAACGACGGACTGTATACTTGTATAACCTGCGCACGGTCATTTAATCGGGAAGATGCTTTACTGCGCCATGAACGTTCAATTCATGGGCCACCCAAGCGTCCATGCGAGGATTGTGGTCGGCTTTTCAAACTGACCAGTCAGTTGCTGCGACACCAACGTTTGATTCATGCCCCGGTACCATGGCATGAGCGACAACTTCCTACTGAAGAGGAGCCGCGGAAGGTCAGACCCAGTGAAGATAAGCCCGGGGAGACGAACGCCACTGGTGATGCGATGAAGGAGAGCCCGCCTATACCCACAGTTCAGAAGAGCCTGGATATCCAGCCGGACCCCAGCGTTACGGTTTCGAGTCATACGCCTGACAACATCGAACATTTTCTGGGCGATCTCTTACAGGACAACCATCCAGTGAGTGACATCGATCGGCGCCATTGGTCCATGACACGGCACTGTTTCCACCCTCATGGCCCTATTCAAGATATTTACAATTTCCCACTGACCAACCTCACCCGTCTATGCAGCTACGTGGAAGCCATCTTCAAAGATCAAACTACGGCCTTCAAATTGAATGTCGATTTCGGGTACATCTTACGTCACAAAAAGACGGACCAGTTACGGTATTATTATCCCGGCAATAATATCTATGTGTCTGATCAGCCGTTCACCATCATTAACCGAAGGTCACTAGAGACGATGCTGGAGATACTGGACACCGTGGATGCCTTGAGATGGGCACATCGTCAACGCCCCAACACACAATGGGTGGTAGAGAGGGTAACCAATGTCACGTTTTTCCTTACCAAGCTGACCGACCACCGCCATCGGTTGAATGCGTCACCCGTGCACTGATGAATACCATAACATGCCGCACATACTCTCTATGTCTACATGCTGATCGTTGACTTGAGCTCAGTAAACACTTGTACCTAATGTGACGGTGCGTTAAATAATAAAACATGGTGTTTGATATTTCAATTTGTTTTGCTGTGAACATACTAAACATACCCAGGGCGGCTCCCCCAGCCTGGGTATGATGTAACATTGGGGATAATAAACTATATAAACATTGCTGAACTTGTTGTTATTCACGACAACCGCTATCCGATTGTATAATACAGAACATATAATGTATAGTACAGGACATATATGGTACAATACAGGAAACATATGGTATAATGCAGCACAGATTTGGTATAATACAGGACAGATACTGTATAATACAGCACAGATTTGGTATAATACAGAACATATATTGTATAATACAGGACAAATATGGTTCAATACAGGACATATTTGCTATAATACAAGACAGATATTGTATAACACGGGACAGATATTGCATAATACAGCACAGATATTGCATAATACAACACAGATATGGTGTAATTCAGGACAGATATGGTATAATACAGCACAGATATGGTATAATAGAGGGCAAATATTGTATAATACAGCACAGATTTGGTATAATACAGGACATATATGGTACAATACAGGACAGATACAGTATAATACAGCACAGATTGGTATAATACAGGACAGATACTGTATAATACGCATGACAGATATGGATGGTCCATCTCTACACCAAATACCCTCCTTCACTGCCCCAAAATTCCCACTTTCGCTACTACTCGTACTGATGACGTCACCGATGACGTCAAAGATGCTGTGAACAGTGAACATTCCTCAAATCGGGGTCTACACCCCGAGAGCTACAAAATGACACCCCACACGACACATTCGATCCAAGGAGGGTCCATCTCTACACCAAATACCTTCCTGCACTTTCCTAAAATGCCCACTTTCGCTACTACTCGTACTGATGACGTCACCGATGACGTCACAGATAACGGGAACATCCCTCAAATGGGCTGTACACCCCGAGAGCTACAACATGACACCTCCCAGGACGCATTCGGACCAAGGATGGTCCATCTCTACCCCAAATAATTTTCTTCCCTGCCCCAAAATGTTCACTTTGGCTACTACTCGTACTGATGACGTCACCAATGACGTCACAGATGAAGTGAACATCCCTCAAATCGGGGTCTACACCCCGAGAGCTACAACATGACACCTCCCAGGACGCATTCGGACCAAGGATGGTCCATCTCGACCCCAAATACCTTCCCGCACTGCCCCAAAATGGCCACTTTACTTACTACAACCAACTGCGCATGCGCAGATTGACACGACTTGCATTTAAAAACACGCCATTCTGACTCTAACCCACACAAGCTTCACTTTGACACCTTCCACGACCCATTCGGACCCATAGCGGTCCATCTCTACCCCAAACACACACCCACATACCCCCCAACATGCCTGCTTTCTATACTACGGCCAGACTGCGCATGCGCGGACTATTGAAAACGGACGAACCATTAGTCCAGTCGGATGCTCCTCCACGAGAGCTTCAAAATAAGACCTCATACGACATCATAGGATCATTAGGGGCTCACCTAGACCCCAAACGTCCACCCCGTATCGGCCTATACTCCCATAGCCATGCAGTATAGGCCTATGGGCCTATCCAGGCCTCGGTGAACTTTTTCCAAAAATTTCACCGTTTCGCTCCGGGACCCTTCCCATCGTGTTCTAAATGACGAGACGTGAAAAACAAATCCAAACAGCCCATGTCACAATGAACGTATGTGAATTTCCCAGGTTGAATCTGTACCCCCATATAGCCAGTATGGGACTATATGGGCTATATGGTACTTTTCCAAAAATTTCACCGTTGCGCTCCGAGACCCTTCCCAACGTGTTCTAAATGACGAGACGACCAAAAATTTCACCGATTCGCTCCGGGACCCCTACTATTGTGTTCTAAATGACGAGATGTGAAAAACAAGACCCCACAACCCATATCACAATGAACGTGTGTGAATTTCTCAGGATGGACCTATACCCCCAAATAGCCAGTATGGGCTATATACAGACCTCGGTGACTTTTTCCAAAAATTTCACCGATTCGCTCCGGGACCCCTCCCATCGTGTTTTTCTTGATGAGACGAGAAATACGAGACCCCACAACCCATAGTAACACCCACAAAAAATTTGACCACCCCTCCCCCCTCCCATATAGCCAGTATGAGCCTATATACAGACCTCGGTGACTTTTCCCAAAAATTTCATCGATTCGCTCCGGGACCCTTCCCATTGTCATTTTCTTGGCGAAACGAGAAAAACGGGACCCCACAAGCCATAGTAAAGCCCACGAAAAAAATTGACCATCCCCATACCCCAAACAGGCATTTTCCCTTATATTGTATAATACAGACCCCTATTGTAGGGGTAAAGTCCGTGTTCCGCTTTTTATAGTTTCGGGAAAAAATCCTAATTTTACATGCACCCACCCCATTGACTTGATAGGCAGGCCCCGATAAGCCCGGGGACCGATATTAGCCCTTTTGGCTAGGGTTGATAGGGGTTTTCCCCTATTTTAGGGGTAAAGTCCGTGTTCCGCTTTTTATAATTTCGGGAAAAAATCCTAATTTTACATGCACCCACCCCATTGACTTGATAGGCAGGCCCCGATAAGCCCGGGGACCGATATTAGCCCTTTTGGCTAGAGTTGATAGGGTTTTCCCCTATTTTAGGGGTAAAGTCCGTGTTCCGCTTTTTATAGTTTCGGGAAAAAATCCTAATTTTACATGCACCCACCCCATTGACTTGATAGGCAGGTCCCGATAAGCCCGGGGACCGATATTAGCCCTTTTGGCTAGGGTTGATAGGTGTTTTCCCCTATTTTAGGGGTAAAGTCCGTGTTCCGCTTTTTATAGTTTCGGGAAAAAATCCTAATTTTACATGCACCCACCCCATTGACTTGATAGGCAGGTCCCAATAAGCCCGGGGACCGATATTAGCCCTTTTGGCTAGGGTTGATAGGTGTTTTCCCCTATTTTAGGGGTAAAGTCCGTGTTCCACTTTTTATAGTTTCGGGGGAAAATCCTAATTTTACATGCACCCACACATGACTGGATGCCCCTTCACGAATGCTTCACTTTGATACCTCACTCCACCCAATCGGACCATGCAGCGTATTTGAAGTCTGGGGACTACTTTTTCTCCGCGGAAGCTTTTTCCCGCGACCGCATCACCACCAGACCGCATCACCGCGGAAGAATACAGGCCCAGGGGCCCTTTGCCGGAACTATAGTCACCCAGAGTTAACTCCCCCTAGATTGGAATTCTTCTGTGCTGGAGGTAGTTTTTGGTCTCTTGAGCCCCTCCACGTGACCTCCACAAAACAGAGTTATTTCCCTGGAAAATAATGGCCTTCGTGCCCTCTACCTACTACTCACTTATTTCAGTAAATTCATTAAATTACTGGAATTCAAGAAATCGCAGAGTGAAAGAACTGATTTTTTCAAAAAGATTTTCTTGATATCCCTAGTTTCGCGTTCTTAATGAAATACATATGTTCAGCATCTATAACTGACGGTAACAAGATAAACGGATATAAGAGGGATTGAATTATAGCATTTTCATTTTTTTTTATCCAGAAAATGTTAACTAATTTTAGATCCGATAAACGAGGAAATACGAGATGAAAGACGTATGTCCATAACTAACAAACGTGTGGATCGATATAATGAGATGGCTAGAAATATTCTGTAAGTATGGGATTAGATATATTTGTAAATATGTGATTAGATATATTCTGTAAATACGTGATTTGATACATTCTGGAAGTATGTGATTAGATATATTCTGTCGCTTCAAACTGACACCCCACACATCCATTTGGATCACGGATGGGCCATCCAGATCCCGAAATGTCATCCAAGCGCCCCTTTTCTACTACTCTCCATGACTGCGCATGCGTAGATTAATGGCACCTGAACTACAAACCACCACAGCCTGTCTCTACCTCACGAGCGCTTCGATATGACCAGCTAGACCCCAATAAGACCACCTGGGACCTACCTACCCAGTGCAGATATTGTCGGAGTTTCGATGATTCCAAGACACGTTACCTCCACGTGACCACCGCAAACCCGCGGCAAATGTAGGTCAATGTGACCTTTAAGGTCCTCTCACTACTACTACTGACGTCTTAACTGGCCATGTGAGCTATTCAGAAGTCACTTGACTTCAAAATAGTCGCTGACATCTAAGAATGCCCACTGAAGATGGTCAGTCGAGAGCGAAAAAAATACTGACAACGAAAAAATGTATTGCCAACATCGCCAGCTGCGTCGCCTTGGTAACGTCAGCTGCACGTGCTATAGCAAAATTACGATTTCAGCTTAGAGAGGCAATAAACGACATCAAAATGTTCTCCAGGTTGAAGTTTTCGCTTCACTGTAGCCTTAATTTTTCATGAACCATGCAGACAATTGAATAATACCGTCAACCAGAGATGTTTGTTTGAAGAAGCCTTTTGAGTCCCATTCGCGACTGCTCCGCCGATTCCGTCGAATTCATCTGACCTCGAGCATTAATGGTGTAGAGCTTCCACAGCTGTGAACGATGATCCGCCGGACGTGTTACACAGCACACATTGATAAAAATATATTTCTAGATGAATGGAATATTGATTTGGTTCTGAAAAGCCAGGATAAACCCCTCAAAGTTGACAGGTTCTTTCGAGGGCTACACCGCTAAACGGGGGAAACCCCGAGGACTATGTGAGTGGACACACCGTTATTCAATGTGTGCTGTGTCACAAATTAATGCGCGAGGTCAAATGACTCCGACAAAATCGGCCGAGCAGTCGCGAATGCAGCCTCCAATAACCATTGAGCACGCACATGAAAAGATTATTTCTTAATTTTATTAGACTGTTGGGCTAATAATAGGTTCACCGAATGCGCTTTCATGCAGGCCGTAGAACAGACCGTAAGGAGGATGACCATATACCCTAAATCCTGTCCATCCAAAGATCCATCACCGAAATCTCATCTGACCGCCGACCTTAGAGCTCTTGTCGGACACATTTTCCAAGATAGTTTCTCCGTTGATTATCAAGTTGATTTCAATGTATTTTTCGTGATCGAATGATCTGATCGACTTAATCTACCAATGATATTTTTCTTACAGAAATGGCAGCGGTATCCGGATCTGGAAAACATCCCGTATAACAGCCAAGCATTTCAAAGATTTCTACCGAGACTGTGTGCACATATATTCTGAAGTAGTCGACTTATATGTACGTATTTTCAGACCATCTTATGTAAACACCCATCCGCGCTAAAACCAGGGGTATCGCTATCCTAGATAAAGCCCCTGGTACGCTTGGGCAATGTATCGCGATCAACGACAACACAGCGGCATCCGGCACATATTGGCCAATCAGATCACTTAAGCACCGCGACCATGGCGACCGTGACAACAGATTCCAAAAGGCCCTTCGAAAACACCATAGCTTGTGCGATACCCAGTGGCAGATGAACATGTACCTATTCAAGAACCATGAACATTAATAAATATAAAGGAAACATTGTTAAAAACAAAATCTATTTGAAGTGAAAATAAACCCATTCATCTACCATCAAACATCCAACAAGCCAGGCAAATGTAGAAAACACCGAAGCTTTAAAGGCGGTCCGCGATGGAGTGTATCCGACCTCACCTTCCCACCGAAGGACTTGAATTGGGTTGAAACGCACGGATTTCTATAAAATTTCACTGGTCTGTCCATTAATATTTTATTGTTATGCGTGCTTGGATTAAATATTTTACCGTGCATTTGGTATCAGCGAATAGTTTAGCAGCGAAAGTAAAACCCAAACGTATTCTACCATCAGCGCAGTTTTTCTAGGTCACGTAAGTGTGGGCGGAACGCGGTTTGCTATGCAAGTTGGTCAAGGGTTCGCCTTTTGCTCACAAATAGAAACCTTGACGTGGTGAAGATGGTAAACACCAGGCCGATTACTTGCTACTAATGGTTACTTTTTAGCAGGGGCGAAGGAAGATGATTCTAATCAGAGGGCAATATACTAGCGGTCTAGGCCGCTGGTGAGGGTCCAGCCTCTGACACTATCCGAAGTGTCCCCTATCTCCACTCGAGCCGTGAACTCGGTAATAAGAAACGGATCAAATGGCATATTGAGTCCGAGGCACCAATGGCAAAACTGACAAATCTGTCTGAATCCTGGAACAACTATATGAGCACTGCCCACAAATTCTCACCTTAGAGCTGCCCTCCGTTCATGCTCCCATCCAAAATCTGTCAGAAGATGACGTGACGAGGTAACGCGCGAAGACATTTGGGATATGACACTATTCGGAGTGTCTCCACTCGTGCCGTGAACTCGGTTTAGTAAAGGATCAAATAGCATTCGAAGTCATCGGCCAAATCTTATAGGCCATAATATTTAAATCCCCAGCTTACATGCATTATTCATAACCCTAACCCCAAACGAATCACCCAAGAAAAAATACAACCTCAATCCCAATCAAATCTCCCAGGAAAACCATGCATGTATCCCCAATGGAATATCTATTCCAGAAGCTCTAGAACCCATTAATATCATAATGAGCCAAGGACCAGGGTCCACCATCCCTAATAAGCTATATATTTACACAAGTTCTTGATAAGACCTATTTTTCACTTCATGCATCAAAAATAACAATTCCCTGCAGAAAACACGAAGTTACCACTAAATTTCGATATCATAGATAGTGGACCCCAGCCCTCAGCTCACGTGAACAATGTCCACTAGGGGATAATAGCCCCCGCCCCCCCTTGGGCGAAGAACTGGTATCCCAAATCTTACAATTTGGATTAATATTTATTATCAATTCTATGGTGTTCCATTTCGGTCATTTTTGCGTCGCGCGTCGCACGGGAAGGACGACGTCGCCCACGACGTCGCCCCTCACGTCGCGTTCTTATAATGTTTAGAGATAGAACGCGACGCGACGTCGCCCTTTTTAAACGCGACGTCGCCCACGACGTCGCCCGCGACGTCGCCCTTTCCGTCGCCCTTTCCGTCGCGCGTCGCTTTTAGCAACGCGACGCTATAGGCGACGTCGCCCTTCCCGTCGCGTTCTTATAATGTTAAGAGATAGAACGCGGCGCGACGTCGCCCTGTTTAAACGCGACGTCGCCCACGACGTCGCCCGCGACGTCGCCCGCGACGTCGCCCTTCCCGTCGCCTTCCGGTTTCTTAAGACAAAATCGAGCTGCGCATGCTTAGGGAGCAGCTATTGCGATGGGGATCTTATGGTGAGGCCGCCATTTCATGAATGATCTCTGCCACTATCGATGAAGGTAATGTCGGCGTAAATGAATAATGCTTATCCTGCATTATCGTATAGCTTTTAAATGGTGTTAAATGTTAGTCCATGCTTTGAATGATACCTATTATGAAATGATCTCTCGGAATATCTGTAACTCGCTGTGTTGTACTGTACACATTATATTTTCGCTTTCAAAAGATACGCAACCCCCACATCCGTACATCGTCTTGAACTTTTTCATTCCCATTGGATTTACGCCTGTATGTGTGTGTGGCTTTTATGTGTGCTTTTATGTGTTTGTGTGTTTTCATTTTCCAGATGTCCTTACAGTATACCTCCTTATGTGACCACATTGACCAGGGCGTTGAAAATATCCTGTTATTTACTGCTGTCCAAAAGTATTTACCGGTACTCAACCTGTCACGTCCCGACAGATTGTAGTGTAGATCTATAAGTTTTCAATTTAGCCGAGAGAGATAGCTCTCAAAAAGAAAAAAAAGAAATTATGATGGAATTGAAGTTATTTTACTGTGAGTATTATGTTCTCTCTACTCTTTCTAAAATGTGATTGAAGAATATTATTACTTCTGCACTCTTCGAATTTCCACGATCGTACTAGATGTTTGACCACAATTGAACTTAAAATTCAAGACGAGTTCTAAGAGTTCGGGTAGGTTGCTCTTTACTCATGCCCCCCCCCCATTATTTGCACCAAAAAAAAACCTGTTTGTGAAATACATATTCCTCACTGCGTGTTTGTCAGAGGGAAAAGTGGTCAAGCAGAGGAAACGAGGCATGTTTATGTATATAAATTCCCTCCAAAATGTACAGAGCCGTAAAAATGACATGCCTAAAAAAAAAAAAAAAATTATCTCGGGCCCCGACTTATTTATCTCGGGGCCCGAGGTAATTGTCCAATGGAATTGAAGGGTCATTCCGCCATTGTATCGACTGTTGTGTTACGTCGCTGAAGTTATTTTCTTATTCCTTATTCCCGCTTCGATATTCTAAATCGCTCTATGTGAAAGTAGTAACCTTCATGAAGATCGATATATTCCGACAACCATTATGTCTTTCGTATTATGTCTCTCATAACACGAATGGAACCATGATTTTCCCTATAATTTTCCTCGCTATGAATATAATTGTGAGTAGAATACTTCAAAATGTTTTTTAGCCCATTTGCATAACCCCCCCGAGGAGAGGATCATGGGTAAATTCAAGATGGCGACCACATGTGGTACCAGAAAAGTGATGTTTTCGTCATTTTTCTTCAAAATTTCTGCTTTTCCGAGATGAAAAGTGGACAAAAACTATTTTATTCACACCACATTAATATTTACTAATTATCATGGAGTTTTTGTGGAGAAATTGCATAAATGAAAAAAATCGAAAAATCTGACCGAAAAATGGACGTCATCAAAATGACCATCTTGGATTTTTTTTTTACATACTCTGGTGGAGCTTGACCCAAGGGTATAGTGAGGTAAGTTTCAGCCCCCTAGGCTCAATGGGTAAGAAAAATAATTAGGGGGACCATTTCGCCCCCCCCCCCCCTCCCACCAGGCCTGGACAGGTCCCAAAAAGCCCAGATCAGATAGGGTTAAGATCATTAATCGTAGTAAAACCCGTGTACATTCCACAATATTTTGATAGCCACTTCTAGAGTGGTCTAGATACCTTCCAAATCTATCTTTCTGACCCATTCTTAGGTGTTTGAAGTGCGGCCGCCATACTCTGCGAGCCAGCGCTAAATGGATATGCTGAATTTACAGCGACGGTATTTGTTGGTCCTATTCCTCCATTGTAATCTGTTTATGCCACTTTTAGAGTGGTCTAGATATCTTCCTAACAAATATATCTGTAATTCGTCCAGAAATCCCTTTAGTGCCACTGTAAGAAAAAGTAGCGCAAAACGGATTTCTGGATGAACAGGACCAACAGATACAGTCGATGTAAACTGACAACATCGGGCTTCAGTCCATTTAGCGTTGGTTCGGAGGGTATGTCGTTCACAATTTGAACACCTAACAAGAGCCCAAGGGGCTTCAATATACGTCCGTGTATCTGGAATTACATTGGTCCAAATTTCAAGGTTGTTTAATAGCCTTGATTCCAATTGGTAGCTAGCCTACAATTTTGTGCTTCTGAGAATGTAACATATATAACATATTATATTGAATGATAAACTAAAACGAGCTTAACTCTTGGTAACTAGTGTGATAATCCTAATGCGCACTACTTTGTATTGCACAATGTTATATCATGAGGTTGTTATCCGTCTTCACTGAAGGCGTGGGCGGACGAATCAGTTGGAGCTGAGAGAGCGAGTGAGTGAGTGAGTGAATAGGGTTTAACGTCGCTTTCAACATTTTTTCAGCTATATCACGAAGGGGAAGGGAAGGGAGGGGAGGGGGAGGGGCAGGGGAACCTACTTGTAACAGAGCAGATCTAATGCTGCCATTTTATAGTGCTGTCCCACTGAAATATCATGCCGTAGGCAGACATGACACCCCACTCAGTCACATTATACTGACACCGAGCGAACCAGTCCTTGTTCTATCCTCTTAATGCTGAGCGTAAGCGAGGGAGCAACAAGTTCCATTTTTCAAGTCTTAGGTATGACCCGGCCTGGGATCGAACCCAGTGCCTACCACTTACGAGGCCGACGCTCTAACCATTAGACCACCGCAGCTGAGAGAGCGAACTAGTAGGATGCTTTGTGCATGTGTCTCCTAATAAATACCAGTCGTCACCCAATATCAAATTGTCTCTTGGCTTATTCACACCTGTGGTCTAACTACCTGATTACTATATATTCCCGTCGAATCGGCCATCACAAATTTGGCGCTTGCGAGCAGGATCGACAAGCGAGGGAAAGGAGACGGGATCAGAAGGAAGCCTCGCGACCTTTCCCATCACTGGGCAGACCACGCCAACGGACGGTGTAAAATCATCGGGACAGGAGTTCGGTGTGTGCCGACTTTTATTTCTGCAATCATTGCGGGAGACATACCCTTTAACGGACCTACTACCAAAGACACGGGGATTTCTCTTCTAGACAAATCCGAGAGAGAAGAAAGAGGAAAGTTCTCTTCTAGGGAACTTGGTGAAAATTTCGGAGATACTTCTGTGTGGCCAGTTCTCTTCTAGGGATTTTGGCGGGACAATTCTTCAGAAAGAGAACATTATGTGTGCTTCCAGCTATTCTGTGATAAACTTTTCTGCAGGAACGAACGTTGCAGGTTTCAAACAGGAGACCGTTCCAGTTCTGCTGTTCTCACGGACAAATTCAAGTGTTTGCAGGACAAATTTATTCTCAAGGTACAGTAACACTGAATTTTTATCAGTTATCTAAATAAATTTGACGATTCTCAAAAAAAAGAAAAGAAAAAAAACCCTGTAACAATACTGATTGCATTGATTATTTGCCCCAGGGATTGAATATTCGTCAGTACAATTTCTTCTAGCTCAAGAAGAGGTATAACCTATTTCCCGAGCTGGCTTGCGTGTGTGTCTAAATTTAGACGGCCGAGGATTGGGCTGCTGAGACAGGCCAGGTGACGTCACGGACAACAGAAACGAAAATCAGCTGTTTTGGGACTGGAAAATCTAAGGCACTTGCAGACTTGTTGTGAACTTTCTTGCAACGGGGTGATTTTCGCGCCGCGTGTGAACTGAGAACAGTTTATTCTAATTCTACACCACCGCGGGATACCGGAACACCATACAGTCTATCCTTAGTCCTGGGAAATTTGATGCCCCGCGTGACACCGATTTACAGAAAAGAACATTCACCTTACCAGTTACAGAGAAATATAATACAACAAAACAAAAACATTTGGGGAATTTACTGATTCGAACATTGTACTGAGAGTTTACTACCGGCTAACATTGAACAACATCGTCGCTCCTACGCAGTGCGTAGTTGGCCACTGGAGAAAGAGGCCGAATTCACCCAGCGTCGGCAGCATCGGGGAAAACCCATTGTCGTATGTGCCACTCTTTGTGGTCATAGGGTTAACTGCCTCCTGGATGGTGGGTCAGATATATCCATAATTGATGAAAGCTTTTATCGCCGACTTCCCGAAGCTCAAAAATGGGACTTAAAACCTGCATCAGCCTCATTTGTAACAGCAAACAACACTAGATTTTCTGCTTGTGGAGCCACTCTGGTTAATTTTCGATTGGGCTCCGCCCAAGGCATCCAGGCAGTTTATGTTGTGAGAAACTTGGCCGACAGGTGTATCCTTGGCGTTGATTTCCTAGAGGAACATCACATCCGCATCGACTATGGGAAAAGACAGGTAGAGGTGTTGGACAAGGGCGACAAGTCAACTGGCATTCCCATTGTTACAGACACGAGAGCGCCAGCCGTGTGTCGAGTTGCCATTCAGCACGATGTCACGTTGGCCCCGGGCGAGCAGTTGATTACCCCAGTGAAGGTGGATGGAACAGCCCATAAGCGATGCTACGACGTCACAATGGATTCAATTTTCGGCCTAACTGAAAAGACCAATGTTCTTCTTGGTCACAGTTTAACTCGTGTGAAAAATGATGTCGCCACAGTCATGATGATGAATTCTGGGACAAACCCCGTTACTCTGTCCAAGGGTACACAGGTAGCTTGGGCTGAGCAGGCCCATAACGTCATACCATTGCATCAGGACTGGTCAATTTCCCCAGAGTCCGCGTCGGCCATGCAGAACCACCATACACATCGGGTCGCATCAACCTCATCAACTTCACCAGCCAGTTCCCTTCCCGATGTGACTGCTGCCAACTTAAACCCAGATGACGAGGTCCGGTTGACCAACCTGCTCAATAAATTCAGCGATGTCTTCTTCCAGGATCATCAGGGGTTAGGGTGTACAGTTCTGACGTCTCATGTTATCGACACTGGCGACGCTCACCCTATCAAGGAACACACCCGCAGGATGCCATGGGCATTGAAGGAAACGGTCCGAACACAAATTGAGAGCATGGAGAGACAACAGATGATTGAACCAAGTGATAGTCCCTGGAGATTCCCGATAGTCCTTGTCAAGAAACGCGATGGCCAGATCCGTTTCTGCATTGATTTTCGAAAGCTAAACAGCGTTACTAAGCGAGACTGCTATCCCCTTCCCAGAGTGGACTCACTTTCGGGTGCTTGCCTCTTCTCTACGTTAGACCTCGCCAGCGGATACTGGCAAATCCCACTAGATGACTCGTCAAAGCCTAAGACAGCATTCGCGGCCCCAGATGGGGGTCTGTATCAGTTCCGAAAAATGCCTTTCGGGCTGGTGAATGCCCCAGCCTCGTTTATGCGGCTGATGGAGATGGTCCTTTGCGGTCTGCAATGCCAAATTTGCCTTTTGTACTTGGATGACATCGTCATTTTTTCCAAGACATTTGACGAACACTTAGACCGCCTAGAACAAGTTTTCCTCCGCTTGCGAGAAGCAAACTTGACGCTCAAGCCGACAAAGTGTCAGCTAGTCAAGAGACAAGTGTTGTATTTGGGCCACCAAATCTCCAAATCGGGTTTAAGCCCGGACCCACAAAAGACTTCTGCTGTATCCAACTACCCCCAACCTCAGAATGCTCAAGAGGTTCGCAGTTTTCTAGGGCTCGCGGGGTATTACAAGAGATTTATCCAAAACTTCGCTCATATAGCCAAGCCCTTAGCCCAAGACTCACCGAGAAGAAAATCCAGTTTGAATGGTCCACCGAATGCGAGTCTGCCTTTCGCACGCTGAAGGATGCCCTAACGTCAGACCCCATTCTAGCATTCCCTGACTTTACCAAGCCCTTCCAACTCTACACAGATGCAAGCATGCACGCCATAGGCAGTGTGTTATCACAGGTGCAGAACGGGTTGGAACGGGTTATTGCCTACGCTTCCCGAGCACTGAATCCCGCCGAGACCAACTACGCTACAATACAAAGAGAGTGTCTGGCAATTGTATGGGCCTGTCGTGTATTCCGTCCATACCTATACGGACGAGAATTTCTCCTGCTTACAGACCACAAACCTTTGGTTTATCTGCGCAACCACAAGAACGTAAATTCAAGACTGACTAGATGGAGTCTGGAACTAGAGGAATTTCAATATGAGATCCAGTAACGGAAAGGGAAGGCAAACGCAAATGCTGACTCTCTGTCTCGGATACCCTATCCCAAACCCTTGACGAACACACCATCAACGCCATCTATGCTACGGCCAAACAGGACCCCACTGAAACCGTGTTCTGTGCCACTTTAAGTAGCCCCATGCTCGAGCTGGCACAGCAGGAGGATCCAGTCATCCGGATGGTAGTCAACTGGGTGCTGTGTGGGAAGAAATTACCTGCTGGGAAAATCCGGTATGCTGCCTCAGAACTGAAGCCCTTTTGGAAATGTCTCGCACTTTTGCGCATGCGGGATGAAATTCTTTACAAGAAGGACACGGATTTCTCGCAGCATAATAGAGAATGGCTTGTTGTTGTACCACAGCGTTTGATACCAGAGGTTCTGAAAGCAGCCCACGATAATCCCCCGGCTGGTCACCTGGGACAGGACAAAACAACAAACAACATTAGACATAGATTCTTTTGGCCAGGATGGTAATCGGATGTAAGAAGATACTGCAATGAATGCCATTCCTGTGCTGTGCGGAAGTCTCCCACTCCAAAGCCCAGGGCACCGTTAAATCCTATTTTGGCAACCATTCCAGTTTGTAGCTATTGACTTTCAAGGCCCCCTCCTGACATCGAGCCGGGGCAAGAAGCACATCCTGGTACTCCAGTGCAAGTTTAGCAAATATGTCGAGGCTTATGCGTTGGCGAACCAAGAGGCGACCACAGTTGCTGACAGTATAGTGGAACGGTTCATTCCCCATTTTGGTCTTGCAGAAATTATCCATACAGATCAAGGAGCGAACTTCACCTCAAAACTCATCACGTCTCTTTGTTCACTGCTCCAAATTAAGAAGACGAAAACGGCTCCTTATACCCCAAGATGTAATGGACAGGTTGAACGAGTAAACAAAACGATAGCTGAATCTCTCGCGGTTACGACAAAACAGTGCTGCAGTGGTAATGTTCGGAACTGGGACCGATACCTACCTTTAGTATGCATGGCATACAATACAGCACAACATTCCTCTACCAAGTTTCCTCCAGCCTTCTTGGTGTATGGACAACTTCCTCGGACTCCCATGGACGTGATGTTTGGTACTTCACAAACAGCTGTTCAGGGAAATACAGTAGATGAGTATGCCGTGGAACTACATAAACGTATCTTGACAGCGTTTGAGGAGGTCCGTCGCAACCAAATAGCTGCCTCTGACCGTCAGAAGAAGTCGCACGATAAGAAAATTAGAGGCACTCCGTTTGTCGTAGGGGACAGTGTGTACTTGAAACGACAGGTGTTCGCTGAAGGCGAATCGAAGAAATTCTCAGACAAGTGGTTAGGACCCTACTTCGTCGTAAAGGTTATGGGTCCTGTGACGTATGAAGTGCATTGCCCGAGTTCAGGACACCGGACAGTTGCCAACTTCAGTAACCTTAAGAGAGGATACTCCAGAGTGGTCGACCCCGTTACAGAGGCCTCGGAGGATACATCCAGGAAGGATACGGTTACAAGCTCTCCAAAGCCGTCCACATCCTTATCGGATTCCGATTCCGATGAGGACTTGCTTGCAATGGACGAATGCTATCAACAATCTGCAGCCTCAACCAGACCGGCACTACGGTCGTCACTGCCTTTTCCTTCTTCTGGAGACAATATTTCGCCTTCTGTAGCACACTCTTCCCCAGTGACAGCAGCTCCCCGTCGGTCCTCCCGTATCCCAAAACCTGTAGTTAGATTTGACCCCTCCCCATGATCCCTCAGTCATTTTGTCATTTTTGTAACTAAGGGGAGAGAGGAAGGGAATTGGTGGCTATTCTAGGATCATTAGTTATGTGTAAATGATTTTTATTTTTGTGAATGATTTTTGAATTTTTATTTTGCGTTCTGTCAAGATTATGACATACTGTATCAAATTGTGCTAATCATGAACTGCTGGTCGATAAATACGACTAATATGTTGGTCGGGGAAAAAAGATGATAAAATGTTAGAAAAAAAGTTATATGTCTCACGAATGTCAAGAGACATTCTTTTGTCAGGGAAGGGACGAATGTGATAATCCTAATGCGCACTACTTTGTATTGCACAATGTTATATCACGAGGTTGTTATCCGTCTTCACTGAAGGCGTGGGCGGACGAATCAGTTGGAGCTGAGAGAGCGAACTAGTAGGATGCTTTGTGCATGTGTCTCCTAATAAATACCAGTCGTCACCCAATATCAAATTGTCTCTTGGATTATTCACACCTGTGGTCTAACCACCTGATTACTATATTCCCGTCGAATCGGCCATCACAACTAGTTGACCGTGAAGCAATAGCTGAGTGCTCACATATCCCACACTGAAATCGACAATACGTAGTCAAACACAAGAAAATAGTAGTTTTCCTGCAAATGGATTCCTTTCAGACGAGAGAATTTTTCATGAAAGAAGAAGAAACTGATGAAGTAAGCTTGTGTTCTTGAGTTAATAAACAGGTATCAAGTTCAAAAAGAACCCTTCCCCGTTAAATTAGTAAATGTTGGGGTTTTATTTCACAACAGTTTAACTAAATGTAACTGTTTCAAATATGAGAGACAACTCCACAGGACGAATGCCACATACATGTAGGGAAGAGAACTCTGAATATTTCAACCTAACACATATGGTCAGTTAAACTTGATTCAGTTTTGAAGGACTGTGACCTTGGCCTTTGACAAATTGATCTCAAAATGTATGGCTCCTCTCTGCCATGCGAGTAATATACTCAAAGTTTGGTACCATTCCATACCATGAAACTAAGAGATATCGCATGGACAACAAGTGTTAATGGATGAATGGACAGAACGCAACATCGCATTACACGACTTCCTCTTCGTCAGGCATATGAAAATGTGACTATTAATGGTTTCTTGATTTTAGGGTGACAATGACCTTGATTTTGGTATGAAACACATGTCCCTCTAATGTATCTACTGGCAGAAAAAAAACATATTTTTTAATTTCCTGATTTTCGGATCAGTGACCTTGACCTTTGACCTTGACTTAAATTTTGGTATCGATGGACACAAAAAAAGTCATGATTTTTATGAATTTCATGATTTTGGGGGTCAATGACCTCGAAGTTCGGCCTTGACCTACATTTTGGTATGTGCTACATCACGTCCCCCTAATGTAAAAAAAAGTAATTTTCAAAGATTTCTTGATTCTGGAGTCACAGTGACCTTGCCTATTGACCTTGACCTAAATTTTGGTAGATGACAAATCGTCTCCCCGTAGTTCTCAATGGACACAAACATCATGATTTTTAACAATTTCACGATTTTGGGTCACAATGACCTTTGACCTTCCACCTTGACCTATTTTTTGTTATGCGACACTTCATTTCTCCCTATTGAATCCACTATCAAAAAATTAGATATTTTTAATGATTTCCTGATTTTTTCTGTCACACTGTCACCTTTGATCTCTGACCTCGACTTACATTTGGTATGCAAGACATCGTTCACCCCTAGGGCATTCACTCACCAAAAATTAGAACTGTAGATAGAAAACTGTCAATGATCAATGATTTCCTGATTTTAGGCAACAGTGACCTTTGACCTCTGACCGCGACCTCAATTTTGGTACGCGACACATCGTCTCCACCTAGTGTATCCACTCACGAAAAATTGCAACTGTGGATAGAAAACGTTCACAGATATAGACCCGACATGAACACTTCAGTGATTTTCTGTTTTTTAGGCCAGTGACCTTTGACCTTTGACCTCGTCCTTCATTTTGGTACGCGACACATCGTCTCCCCGTAGGGTATCCACTCACAAAAAATTAGAACTGTAGATAGAAAACTGTTCCAGATATACACCGGACACGAGGGCCGGACAGACGGACGGACAGACAGACGGACGGAAACCGCCATCACATAATACGTCCGCCTTTTGGCGGGCGTATAAAAATGGGTCAGGGAGATAGATAAATTTATCAAGAAGATATCTAGATCACTCTTAAAGTGGCTAGAAAAATATTGTGGAATGTACACGGATTTTACTACGACCCTTTAGAAATGATCTTAACGGCAAATATTTTGAAGTATTCTACTCACAATTATATTCATAGCGAGGAAAAATTATTGGAGAAAACATGGTTCCATTCGTGTTATGAAAGACATAATGGTTGTCGAAATATATCGATTTTCATGAAGGTTACTACTTTGACATAACTCGATCCAGAATATGGAAACTGGACTAAGGGATGAGGAAATAACTTCAGCGACGTAACAGAACAGTCGATAAACTGGCGGAATGGTCCTTCAATTCCATTGGACAATTATATCGGAATCCCGAGATAATAAGTTGGGGCCCGAGATAATATCACGGGATCCCGAGATAATTGAGTCGGGCCTCGAGATAATATCACGGGATTTCGAGATAATTGAGTCGGGCCCCGAGATAATTAAGTCGGGCCCCGAGATAATATCACGGGATTTCGAGATAATTAAGTCGGGCAACGAGATAATATCACGGGATTTCGAGATAATTAAGTCGGGCAACGAGATAATATCACGGGATCCAGAGATGATAAGTCGGCCCCTGGGATTTTGTTTTTGTTTTTTTTGTCACTTTTACGGCTCCGTAGGTTTACTGACCCTGGAAAGAAAATACACACACACAAAACAAGAAAAGATTTTTAAAAACTGGTTACAACGTGTGCGTTTTAATGTTGAGTTTTATTTACTGGTAAAGGCCAAGAACGCATCTCCAGCCATCTGGGATACTGGAGCTTCCTGGGCATATGTAACTGCAGGGATTCTTTCCTCAAGAAAAAGAACAAGAAAAATTCAAATCTCGTTGATATGCACTCTTAAAATAATTCAGGAATTTGTTCCAGGTTTTGTTCAGGCCATACGACGACAATTGTGTTTCAAGCAGAAAAAAAAATAAGCAGAATTTTTTAATCTTTTCTTGAAATTGAGGAAAGAATCCCTGCAGTTAAGAGCAACCTAACTGAACTCCAAGAACTCGTCCTGAATTTTAGGTTCAATCGTCTAGTACCATCGTGGAAATGCCGGATGATCTGAAGAGTGCAGAAGTACTAATATTCTCCAGTCAATTCTTCGAAAGAGCAGAAAGAAAAAAATTCTCACAGTAAAACAACTTCATATAGGACTATCTCTCTCCGACAAATTGAAAGCTTATAGATCTAGCTCTTATAGATATAGGTATACAGTGTTGGACAGCAGTAAATAAACGGATATTTTCAACGGCCTGGTCAATGTGGTCACATAAGGAGGTATACTGTAAGGACATCTGAAAAATGAAAACACACAAACAAAGCCACACACACGCATACACGCGTAAATCCAATGGGAATAAAGAAATTCAAGACGATGTACTGATGTGGGGGTTGCGTATCTTTTGGAAGCGAAGATATAATGTGTACAGTACAACACAACGACTTTCCGATAAATTTCATAACAGGTATCATTCCAAGCATGGACTAAAATTTAACACCGTTCAAAGCTATACGATAATGCAGGATAATCATTATTCATTTACGCAGACATTAGGCTACCTTCACCGATAGTGGCAGAGCTCATTCATGAAATGGCGGCCTCACCATACGATCACCATCGCAATAGCTGCTCCCTAAGCATGCGCAGCTCGATTTTGTCCTAAAATACCGGAAGGCGACGGGAAGGGCGACGTCGCAGGCGACGTCGCGTTTAAACAGGGCGACGTCGCGTCGCGTTCTATCTCTTAACATTATAAGAACGCGACGGGAAGGGCGACGTCGCCCATAGCGTCGCGTTGCTAAAAGCGACGCGCGACGGAAAGGGCGACGTCGTGGACGACGTCGCGTTTAAAAAGGGCGACGTCGCGTCGCGTTCTATCTCTTAACATTATAAGAACGCGACGGGAAGGGCGACGTCCTGGGCGATGTCGCCCTTCCCGTCGCCTGGGGGCTGGGTAAAGTAAACGTCCGTTCAAACCACGCCGCAGATGGTCTGACAAGTACTCAAGAACTTGCTCAAAACTGACATTTGTTCAACAAGTCACTCATAAAAAGGATGTAGATACACCCTAAATAATATGTCCTGTCAAAAGAAGTACCAAATTCCAAATAGATCGAAAGAACATCCTCAACCGATTTATAAAAATCACCACCATGCTCGACCCCCGGTCGATATATATAACACGCACAGCACCGCAATGCTTTTTTCGACCACCGGTCGATATATAAAACACTCAGTCACCGACTGATATCAAAAGCAACCACCGATTGCCAGCACATTCAACGTAGCCACCGGCTACAAACGGAGGTAACACACCTCAAAACATACACATAAAGTAAATTATCTCACCAACGATAGACAGAACGGTCAGCAGCGTCCAAAATCTGACAGAAAATGACGTCACGAGGTTACGCGCGGAGACACATGAGATAGGAGATGGTCGAAGAAGCGTTCCGAACCATTTGCAACAAATTAATAATTTGTGTCTCAGAGAATTCAACAGTTTTAATACTATAGTCTGTCCATTTTAATTAGTCATCTACTTTGGGGCTTGTCAAATATTCTTTTCTGTATCATCTAGAACAAACTGAATTCTACAAAATGACCACCAGTACTCGCTGATATCGATAACATATCACGCTTGAAATAACTTTGTAATTCTCTCCATATAAAACTCCAGTACAGTTGTTTCATTTACCGGGCCTCAATTACACAGGGAGACATCATAATATATTCGTGTTTACTAGCACAAAGGTCAACAATGCCGTGTATGGTGTAGAGGTGTGTGCGGTTTATCATTGGGCAATTTCACTGGGCATGGGATATAAGCGACGCTCATCACTAGTCCGGGATGTTAGGGCATAAAAGGGACTGTTTGGTTCAGATTCTTCCAAAAGCACCAAATTTGGCCCATAAGTCGCCCATACAATACCTTTTTGATTTAAAGACGGGCGCCAAGGTAGTCGCCCCGGGGGGGCGCCATATTGGCGAAATTCAATATGGCCACCACCCGGGTTTAGAGGTCAATCGTATTTAAAAAAAACAAAATGGCTAGAATCATGAATGATACAACTTTTTAGTGGTTTTCGGTGTCGTGGAATCTGATTCTGATCTTATTTCAATGATTTGAGGTTAAGGTCACCCTGAAGGTCATTATGGGGTCAAGTTTCTCATTTTTAGTGGTTTTAATCGAGATATACAAACTACCTCATTTTATCGATTTTCGGGGTTGAGTAATCCGAATCTGGCCATATGTTGACGATTTGAGGAAATATTGCACGTGAGGTTCACGATAAGAGTTCACCTGAACCAGAGATCAACCAGAGGTCAATTAAAGGAAACACCAAAAGAGCTAGAACAAATAATACCATAGGGCTTTGTGGCATCGGAGAATTAGATTCTGACCTTATTTTGACGATTTGAGGTCACGGTCACCTCATTTGGGAATTAAAGATCAACAGTTGCTGCTAAAAACAATGGAAACAAGATTCTTCAGGAACAAATGTTATTAAAATACTTCGGAGATGACATCTGCTGACGAATTGCTATAACTATGCCGCTACGTGCATTTAAATGTTCAAAATACAACACAAAGACCGCTTTAGTAACACTACACCAATGATCACTTTTACTACCTATGCCTTCTGGCTTGCGCTCTATGATGCCAGCAATAAGTAATACTTGTCATCACCACCCTTGTTATCAACCCACCCGCCTTCGCATTTGCAGAGGGTCGTGTATCGGACATCGGCACAGTTGCACTTGCACCTTCCCGTGCATGCCTTGAGTCAGCCTCAGTGCATGAGAATGGCATTTGCCATAGAAGTGTCGCTGAGAGTGGTCCACAGCGGTTGCCATGTACTGGTACCATCTTTGTGCCAGCTCCACTCACTGAAGTCAGGGATTTCCTGCTTGAGTGAAGTGACCTGACTCCAGTAGAAACTCGCTTGCAGTAGCGCTCGCTTCACATGCTGCAACAGCGCGGCTTGTGAGGTGGGATGTTTTCCAGCGATCTGGTTGCAGTGGTGAAGAGGTGATGCTTGGCCTCACTGACACCGGCTGTACCACATCCCTTGCTGTACATTAGTATACGATGAAGCGTTCTATAAGCTCCATATGCACGGACTCGAGAGTGTCAGGATCGTGTGTGAGAGCCGATATGCTTGTACAGACTGTCCAGGCGGTCTTTTTGCCACATCCAAGAAACTGTGAAGTCGTCTTGCACACCGTTAAGCTGTGAAAGAGGGGTGGTTTGGACTGGAATGCCACAATACTTTTTCCTGTTCCCCTAAAATCCCGATGTATGAATGGATCAGCGGCTTCTTTAAAAAATGAGAACAAAAAGGAGTCGTTCTCATTCATCAGCACACAGATCTTCAAGGCTGACATGGACGGAAAGCTCTTCCTTTGTTCCCGTTTTGAGTCCGTGTTCTTCAACTGGCGTTGTGACCTCACAATACTTTACCCGTGCAACCATTCAGAGGCGGACACCAGGGTCCTTCTGCATCTAGTGCATGTCACGGAGGAGGATCATGCAACAGCCTGTGTTCGCACAATGTACAGCGATGTCCGGTCTTTGGCGACCCTCGGTCTATCGAAGTCTTGGTGGGCTTCGGTATTGGAAAAAAATATTGTGCCATTCCAGTCCATACCATTTGTTCCGATCTCGGTCCGTCAAAATCCTTGGCACTACCCCTCTTCCACAGCCTTACTGGGTGCAACCCGACTTCACAGTTTCTTGAGAGCGCAAGCCAGAAGGTATAGGTATTAATAATCATTGGTATTTTGTTGCTAAAGCGGTCTTTGTATTGTATTTCGAACATTTAAATACACACAGCGGCATAGCAGCATAGTTATAGCATTTTGTCAGCAGATGTCATCTCCGAAGTATTTTAATGAAACTTGTTCCTGAATAATCTTCGTTCGATTGTTCTTAGTGGTAACTGTTGATCTTTGACCTTTGACCCCAAAATGGGGTGACCGCAAATCTTCAAAATAAGATCAGAATCGGATTCTCCGAATGCCACAAACCCCTATGGTATTATTTGTGATTCTTTTCGTGTTTTACCTAAAACTGACCTCTGGTTCGGATGACCTCTACCGCAACTCTCAAATGAAATATTGCCCCAAATTGCCAAAATAAGGCCCGATTCGGGTTACGCACCCCCGGAAACCAATAGAATGAGGCAGTTTATATATCTTGGCTCAAAACCACTGATAATGGCGAATTTGTCCCCAAAAGGGTGACCTTGACCTCAAATCGTTGAAATAAGATCGCAATCAGATTCCCCGACCCCCAAAACCACTAAAAAGTGCTATTATTCATATTTCTAGCCCTTTTAGTTATTTAACTGCGATTGACATCTAACCCGGGTGGCTACCATATTGAATTTCGCCAATATGGCGGCCCCAGGGGGCGCCCGTCTTGGCGCCCGTCAAAAATCGAAATAGTATGGTATGGGCGATACATGGGCCAAATTTGGTGTTTTTGGAAGAATGTGAACCAAAAAATCCCTAACAGTCCTGACTACACGGTGTTCACCAGGATGAGTATAGATATTATATCAAATCTCGTTTTTACTCACCACCTACTCATATCTAAATTTATATGATGAGTTTATTTTAGGTTAAACAAAATATGCATGTACTAAATTGGCCTTTTTAACTCAGTTTTATATTTTTTATAGATAGGGTCGTTGGGATTTTATTATTATTAAATTAAGTTTGTTGGTCCGTATATATATACCCTTCCTCTAAGGTCTCTAACCTTTCCATGCCATTAAATAACGCCTTTGGAGTTTGTTTTTTCTACATGTTTTTTAATCATTAAAATTCCGTATAGTAGGATATTTTAAATCAATATTTATGTTGTACATCAAACTCAATGCAACGATCTGGCGCGCATAATTTTATAATTGAAAGCGCCATCTAAATTAAAAACAGACAGACAGACCGCCAGTTATTACCTTATTGTAAGGCATCAATGACATTTTGTGCCAGTGATCATGAATATATTATGACGTCTTCCTATGTAATTGAGACCGGGTACATGAAACAACCGTACTGGAGTTTTATATAGAGAGAATTACATAGTTATATCAAGCGTCGATATCACGAAGAAATGACAGTCATTTTGTAAAGTTCAGTTTGTTCTACACGCTGCATAAAAGAAAATTTATGCAGAGTTAACTAATGATTTTTGATAAGCTCCAAAGTAGGCGACTAATTAAAGTGGACAGAGTTTAGTTTGATAAAACAAGTACTGAAACAAGCACACCCACACACCCACAAACACACACAAAATTCCTACATGCAACCAGGTTATTAGACTTGTATCACTCCTTGTTATTCTTCGTTTCTTTCAAATAAAACAACTACCGTAAAGCTTATACCGTCGACAATCTATTCAGTATTGTCCAGATTTTCAAACCATCCCGTGTAAAGTCTTGGCAAACAGACATATCATCAAAATAGCATACACCGTATTTCTAAATCCAGCTGACGGCTGCTGACAACGGTATATAATCGTTTATATTCGAACTTTAACAAAACATTGACTCGTCGTTGATTTACAGATGCAAAAGACTTTGCAAGTGTATTCGAGTCCAACTGCTACATCATCTCCGTGCAGTAGTACGTGTGCAGTAGTACCACGTTGTTTAGGCGCTGCTGCTGTCATGTCTGACCGGCGTCTCAGTGTAGATAACGAACGTTTCGCCTTGGCTGTTTTTACTGGGATTAAATAAAAACCATCCCAAAAAATAATAGTGAGCTAGGGCAAAATGTTCTGCACAAAATCATACTTGTGCCCCCCACCCCACCCCCACCTGGTTTCCATCTTGAGGTGCAACCTCCCCTCCCCCCCCAACTTCCGACAACCCTGTCTATAGCGACTAAGTCAGCCATACTTGCAGGATTTCTCATCTCCCCTGGACAAGGTGTCTTAACATACATAGAATATGTGATCAATAAACCATTAGTTCGCGAGTGTCTTAGATCATAATCATATAGGCTTGTCCATTACACAGACCACACTCAAGATTTGTTGTCCGCAAACTAAGGGATGAAAAGGGCCAAGCCTATTGCACACACAGTGAACCCGATTGAAATTCTCATACACTGGAGCGATATGCAATAGGTGAAAAAAATTGACGTCTGGCGACTAAAATGTAACCATATGACTCCACAGGAAAGCCTCTCTCGGCACCTAGCATTCAGACCCGAGTATACGGTGGATTCTCGGACGTTGCCTTAGTATCTCAGCCGCGCTTTTATTTCAGCTATTCATGTGGAGACTATGAAGTATCCACACGGCCCCTAGCACCAGCTTAATCGGAATTAGAGACACTAACTCGAGAGCTGCCATGACAGATCAGCTCAAACAACTCATCTGATGTTAATGGATGAGTATCCTGGACGTCTGATGAAGTAAACGCCTCAACATGGGGTAACCTGGTAAATGCAAGAATACCCAGAGAAACTAACCTGTAATGTCCGAAGTCGTACGGCTTGAATTTTCCACCAAAACAATAAACCTACAAATACTTGTCGAATGACATGTACAGAGGGCGGGCGTCAGGGACTAACACTCCACCAGCAGAATCCTGCCATATACAGGTAATAAATTTGAGCGATATGCAAGAGGTGGGGAAAATTGACGACGTCTGGTGACTAATATGCAACCATATGACTCCAAATGGAAAGCCTTCCTCGGCACTCAGACCCGAGAATACGGTGGATTTCGGACGTAACCTTAGTATCTCAGCCGCGCTTTATTGTAGATGTTCGTGTGGGGACCATGAAGTATCCATACGGCCACTAGCACCGGATTAAGCGGAATTAGATACGCTAACTTGGGAGCTGTGATGAGAGATCAGCCGAAACATCTCATCTGATGTTAATGTACATGACGTAATGAGGCGCAAACTTAATGAACTTAACAGATACTCATCGTGATCAGTGCCTGCATATTACATTACATTTGCTGAATGGCATTTTGTCTACAATTCATTTCCTGTTCCAGTACCTTTTAACTTAATTAATCTTGTCAAGTCTGGTCATCGCGCCTGCGCAGTGCGCACTTCCGGGTAAGCGAGTACATCTGGTTCCTTCTCGGAGTCATCCTGTCCGCCGTGAAAGGTATACCTCCGCGGTTCTTAAGAAGACAAAATATAGTCTTGGGTACATGAAAAAATCTGAAATCTTGCAAAAAAATTCGGAAAAAGGACACTAGAATTTTCTTTTATTTTTTTTACGCTTTTCGATGAATTTCCACAGAATTATGTCCCTTTATCCTGCCAGTAATTAATTTCTTATCTGTAAAATATTTCAGTTACTATATCATGGACAACTGCCAAACTAACATGGAAGATGCTTAGAACCTTGTACTCTCCATCGTCTTTTTTTTCGGGCATTCCGATGATTTTCCAAAGAGTTCTGTCCCTTTATGTCTGTTGTAATGATTTCCTGTTCGATCCATTTCTGGGCTACTATTTGATGGACAACTCCGAAACTCACATGGAAGATGCTTAGTACCCTTAGTGAGGTGGAACCATTTGGTACCTTGCAGCTGTGCACTGTCAGGGGTTTTTTCTACGCGTTTCGATGATATTACACAGAATTATGGTCTTTTATCCTATCAGTAATTAATTGCTTGTCTGTACAATATTTCAGTTACTATTTCATGGACAACTTCCAAATTAGTACCTTGCGCTATCCATTTGTTTTTTGTTTTTTTGTTTTTTTTTGGTTTTTTTTTGGTTTTTTTTGGTTTTTTTTTTCGGGCATTTCGATTATTCTCCAGAGAGTTATAACCCTTAATCCAGTCCGTCAAGAATTTATTTTCCTGTCCCGATTACCATTTGATGGGGCAGCTTTGAATGGAATAGTATTTTTTCAGATGTGCCTGTCTGGTACAGTTCTTTATCTCATCGTAAGCATTTGTGTTACATTTACTGCATTTTCACTATGTTCATCAACATGTATATATATATATATATATTATTGAAGTCGGAGTTTGTATTTCTTGAACAACTTTGGAACTTAGGTGCTTCATATTTAGTACCTTATGAATGTACACTAACTGTCCAAACTCGGGAGTTATTTCCCTTTTTCCTCAACCTTTACTTGAATACATACTCGCCAGCCCGGGCCGTAAGCCTACATCGGAATGTTTGGAACTTATTTGGTACGGTACATGCTAATACCTTAGTAAAGGCTAAACCCTAGACTGGATCCAGTCCCTGTTTCATAATGTATATTTCAGGGGCTAATAAAGGGAAGTAACTCTGCCTAAAGAAATGCTTAAAATTCCAAAAGAAAATTGTTCATTTTTTTATTTTTTTTATTTATATATCAAACGTATATATTGTTAAAGGTCATTTTATTATTCTTAAATAGTACATATGAAATAGAGACTCATCCCGTCTAGCTAAACCCCAGTGTTCAAAATCATTATCTTTCATTGAACCGTGTGTATGTTGCCATATGCAAACATAATATTTTTAGGGCTGAGAGGTCAGTATACCTCAGCTTAACGATGATTAAGAAGGTACTTTGGTACATCCGCCGCTGATACATAAGCCATTCTTGCAGGATTGGTGCAGCATCAACAGCTACGATCTATGGACTAGGGGTGAAAATCATTCCCTGACCGAACATCTGTGATAAAGAGAGAATATCAATTTATTTTAAGTTTTCTGGGTTGCTTGCTGGCTACAGTCCAACGTGGACTTACACAATAGTGTGAATTGTTTGTTCGTGGTTTTTTTTTATTGGCTCAGCGGCGAACTGCGAAAACAATTGAGTCCCCAGTCCAAACATACTGCCCAAATCAAGTGGGCATGCGTTCGTGAAATGAGGTGCAACCCTTTGGTATCAACAGTTCAGAATATTCTGACTGTTTTACTCAGGACTAACATCTTGTTCTTGCCTCCTGGGGTAAACTCCTTGGGCAATGCAAATTATTGAACACAACTGAACGTGATCTGAAAATTTGCAGGATACCTTGCTGATCTGTTCAGTTGACGCCCTCTACAGGCCATAGACCTTATGCCAGAAATGCAACATTATCACCATTACTATATCAAACGCACTGATCGAGCGATAGGCAAATTGGGGTTAGGAGGTTTCATTGTTCGCCATCCCGACATGAAATTGCATGGACATGCCGGCGTTATTCCGCGGTGATATGTTCCATTGTCGGGTATAGGAAATAACTTCTTACTGAAATTTTTGTGCATTGGATGAATTAATATCAAGTTTCGTACGAGTATCTTGTCATGAGTCTCATGATGTGTGGAGGGCATACAAAGTCAGTACGTCATTTCTTAGCGGATTGGCAGGGCCCCGTCATGATATCACGCAAATACCTTATTTAACCTTATTTACTTGAAAATAGGCCATTTTGATTAAACTGATAATGGGGGAATAACTTTTCACATGCACCACTTCAGCAAATTGAAACAAAAGAGGTGCATCTTTGATGAATAAACGCCATTATTATAGATCAGAACGAAGTTTAATCAAATCTTCGATGACTGCGTCACCATATTTGGATAATCTCTCCCGTCTTGCTTTCCGTCTTTTCGCTTACAGATATCAAATGAAATGTCATGTGCCCTGTCATTCTTTTTCAGAAATCACAGATTCTTTTAAACTGGTTATGCAATGACAAGATGAATTTCTCTGATGGAACGTGTTGCCGGAAATCCAAAATGGTGTCATTTCTCCCGGACAGAAATTCTAAGAATACTCGGGAGTTTCTATTTTCTATCTAACCCAATGTAACAGAATAGGGTTAAATCATTACAGTACACTGTTAAGTTAATGGTTTGAATGCTAAAGTTCAAAACTGAACATGAAAGTGAACAATTTGAACACAATTACGCGTTCAATAAGTGATACAATTTAGGCGTTCAATAAGTTAACATCTGACTTTACAGTGTAAACAATACAAAATTCCAGATTATGCGAAATAAGTCTGTTACCCGTAACCTTTATCTTATATTTTGAATGTTGAATAGGGTAGAGGGAACGACCTCTCATTAAATATGAGTAGTATATAGCATTGATTTCGAGTCGTATTGACCGCTTTGCACTTAAATTTGAGGCGGTCACGTGACAGAGATCAAAGGTCAATGAGTGCACTTGAGTTGACCTGTATCCTTTCATTTCGTCTTTGACCTTGGATCATGTTTAGACATGTTAGGGTTGGGGTTTTTCCATCACGTGCGGTATGACGTCACTTCCGGTCTGGGTGAATGGGGCGTGACCTGTGAACCTGATAGGACATGTACTGACCTGTCTGTGGGATTTTTCCCTACAATGTCGTTCACCTTCGTGTTTTTTCGATGAGTGGCGAAGGGTACGTCCGTGTCTTTTCGGTGAGGTCCGTGGGAACATGATAGGCCATGTACTGACCTGTCTGTGGGTTTTTTCCCCGCCAGAATTTCGCTGTCGTCTGCTTCGGGTTGTCACGTGCCGAACACCTGGCTCCCCGAATTGCAACATTGTTGCACGTTCGCAAGGATTGCCCTATATCCGGGTCCTTTAGCAATACCATTGATGGGATGCGTGTACTGACTTGTATTTGGGGTTTTTCCATCACGGGGAGATCAGGTGATAGTTCAAGGTCATATTGAATGATAGGAATGCGTGTACTGACCTGTTCATCCGTGGTTTACATCCGGGAAATTATATCCGGGTCCTTTAGCTGTGTGTTCCGGGTACATCCGAGTTTACACGGGAATAGTCGGGTAGTTACGGAGGAAGACACGGAGGTGACCGAAGATGTCACGGAGGTGCCCGAAGAGACACGGAGGTTACAGAAGATGTCACGGAGGTCATTATATAGCCGTGCTTTCGAGTCATATTGACCTCTTTGCACTTAAATTTGAGGCGGTCACGTGACAGAGGTCAAAGGTCAATGAGTGCACTTGAGTTGACCTGTATCCTTTCATCTTGTCTTTTGACCTTGGATCATGTTTAGACATGTTAGGGCTGGGGTTTTTCCATCACGGGGAGTGCGCATGTGTATGACGTCACTTCCGGTCTGCGTGAATCGGGCGTGACCTATGCATGTACTGTATTTGGGGAATCACGGGGAGATCACGTGATAGTTCAAGGTTATATTGAATGATAGGAATGCGTGTACTGACCTTGATAGGACATGTACTGACCTGTCTGTGGGGTTTTTCCCTACAATGTCGTTCACCTTCGTGTCTTTTCGGTGAGGTCCGTGTCTTTTCGGGTACGTCCGTGTCTTTTCGGTGAGGTCCGTATGGGATGTACTGACTTGGTTCTGGGGTTTTTTCCATCATGCGGCGGTCATGTGATTAGGAGTGCATGTACGGACTTGTATGCCGTCCATTCATTTGAGTCGGGGACTTGGGGTCCCTACGGAAGGATTTTGCAAGTCATGGGTGGGTGTATGTAAAATGAGGATTTGTCTCGAAAATATAAAAAGCGGAGCACGGACTTTACCCCTACAATAGAGGAAAACCCATATCAACCCTATCCCAAAGGGTTAATATAGGTCCCCGGCTTATCGGGGTCTGCCTATCAAGTCATGGATGGGAGCATGTAAAATCAGAATTTTTCCCGAAAACATAAAAAGCGGAACACGGACTTTACCCCTAAAATAGAGGAAAGCCCCTATCAACCCTATCCCAAAGGGCGAATATCGGTCCCCGGGCTTATCGGGGCCTGGGTGCAGGGTGGGTGCATGTAAAATGAGGATTTGTCCCGAAAATATAAAAAGCGGAACACGGACTTTACCCCTACAATAGAGGAAAACCCCTATCAACCTTATCCCAAAGGGCGAATATCGGTCCTGGCTTATCGGGGCCTGCTGAGAGAGGTAGGGTGGGGGAGTGGGTGCATGTAAATTGAGGATTTGTCCCGAAAATATAAAAAGCGGAACACGGACTTTACCCCTACAATAGGGTAAAACTCCTATCAACCACGTCTAGTGGGGCTTATCGGAGCCTGCCGACAGAGGTAGGGTGGGGGAGTGGGTGTATGTAGCACAAAGGTCAACAATGCCGTGTACGGTGTAGAGGTGTGTGCGGTTTATCATTCGGTAATTTCACTGGGCATGAGATATAAGCGACACTCCCACGGACCGCCTGTTATTACCTTATTGTACGGCATCAATTACAACACATATAAGGGAAGTGGAAGAGGTGCCGACATACTGACTGCGTCACATGACTTCACAGAATAGTCTTCTGGTTAACCTATTCTAAAGACATACCAAGAATCTAACGATTCGTGATATGTGTTGTATCTCAGGTACGCTTTTATTGTACCTGTTCATGTGGCAACTTGGATGATATGACCACACGGCCCCTAGCACCGGCATAAGCGGTATTAGATACAAATCCAATCTGATTAAAACTCAGACTTAATAACCGCTCCTATATCTGACATGTCGCTAATTAAGATCTGGGACAGTTCCTATTACAAATCCGTCAGATGAACTCCGAATCAAATAGTTTCCGGGTCAGATAGTCGCCCAATGAGACGCCTCGTAGTATAGCGTGACGGCTAATCTCCTAATCTCCGTTGTTGTTGCGATGCAGTTATGAACTGATTTTATGAAACAAAATAACCGTACCTATATATCCAGCAGTGCAAGAAATATCCCTTGAACTTTTCACCTGGTCTGTCATTGAAGAGGGCAACGGGGAGCGAATAATAATCTTCGGTGATCGCTCATGGACTGGAGTCGACAGCAAGAACTTCGTCAGCCGCCTGCAAGGGGGTTGGATTTTTCTGCGTCTCGTCCGTACACTCGGCAACATAAAGATTTCCCGTCGCCGGTAGGAAGAACGGCTCTACAGTGTCTTTTACGTAGCATGCAAGAAAGCATCTGCAGTTCCTCCTGCTTTAATGCGGGCACGTCAAATTCATAGCACACCATAATCTTCGATCTCGCCCTTGAACTTGGCCGCCACTGAATATAGGGCGCTTTCCATTTCGCGTAGGCGGCGTGACCGCTGGCAATGCCTTCATTGTGCACGTTCCATTTACTGTGCCGGAGTAATGCTGGCGTTGCCTCCATATGGAAAGCGCCAATAGGCAGCTCTTCGCCTGTTGAGGCTGGACTGTGATTGGTCGCCAGTCTGACATGCGCGACAGATTTAAGATAGGAACTGTCCCAGAGTTTAATTAGCGACATGTCAGATATAGGAGCGGTTATTAAGTCTGAGTTTTAATCAGATTGATACAAATCTAGAGAGCTATGATGGAAATGCTCTGACAACTCGTATACTGGTAATTGGTGAGCTGTTTCGCTGTGACAACTCGTACATTGGAGATTGGTGAGCTGTATCGTCGTCAGATCTAAATGACGGCATTTAGCCCAAAAGGCTAGTCTGTAAGGCCCGATGTCGACCCAGCATCAACTTCCCACAAATGCCAACATATATCAAAGACCAAAACGTCTGTACAGGGGGCGGGCCTCGGGGACGAAACGCACATTTTGTGCCAGTGATCATGAATATATTATGACGTCTCCCTATGTAATTGAGACCGGGTACATGAAACAACCGTACTGGAGTTTTATATGGGGAGAATTCCAAAGTTATTTCAAGCGTCGATATCATGAAGAAGTCATTTTGTAAAGTTCAGTTTGTTCTACGCGTTGCAAAAAATTTATGCAGAGTTAACTATTGACTTTTGATAAGCTCCAAAGTAGGCGACTAATTAAAATGGACAGACTTTAGTTTGATAAAACAAGCACACCCACATACACACACAACATTCCTGCATGCAACCGGGCTATTCGACTTGTATCACTCCTTGTGTAAAGTCTTGGTAAACAGACATATCATCAAAATAGCATACACCGTATTTCTAAATCCAGCTGACGGCTGCTGACAACGGTATATATATTCGTTTATATTCGAATTTTAATACAACATTGACTCGTCGTTGATTTACGGATCCAAAAGACTTTGCAAGTGTATTCGAGTCCAACTGCTACATCATCTCCGTTCAGTAGTACGTGTGCAGTAACGTAGTACCACGTTGTTTAGGCGCTGCTGTTGTCATGTCTGACCAAAGATAGGTTTTAGGCGTCTCAGTGTAGATAACGAACGCTTCGCCTTTGCTGTGTTTACTGGGATTAAATAAAAACCATCCAAAAAAATAATATTGAGCTAGGGCAAAATGTTCTGTACAAAATCCGGGTGGTGGGGCAAAATCATACTTGTGCCCCCACCTGGTTTCCATTTTAAGGTGCCCCCCCCCCCCTCCCCACACTTCCGACATTCCTGTCTATAGCGACTCAAGTAGTGTATAAAGGCTATTTGACCGCCCCTTTCACCCGGATGTAACTATGACGTCACAGGGATGATAGTGGCGCCATCTGTACACATTGGTGGCAAAAACCCGCACTAGGGGGAGACAACTCGATCTGCATATTGGCGGCCTGTGGGAGGTGTTGGGTTCAAAATGGCGGCTGTGGGTGGTGGTGGTGGGTTCAAAATGGCGGCCTGTGGGTGGTGGTGGTGGGACCAAAATGGCGGCTGTGTGGCGGTGTTTTTAGACGGTGCAAGGGAGCAAACGGGGCGGTGGGGAGGTCACGGGGAGAAAAAACCCTCACATTACCCTCAAAAAAACCTCTAAGCCATATAATAATAATAAACATAATCTATAGGTGTTGTACCATGTTAATAGGATCAGTGTAGCATCTGTACCACCCTAGGGTCGAGTGTTTATTGTCCCGTGTATCTCCGCAAGAAATCAACAAACAAAATGGCGGCTCCAGGATGGTGTGGGGACGCCCTTTCCACATCACGGCGTCGATCCTAACCAGAGCGCCATCTGCACGCAAGGGAGACAACTCGTGTGGACCAAGGGTATGGAAATAGACGTTTTGGAGTTAGCGAAGCCACTATTGGTCCAGTGGGGTCGAGTGAGGTATCAAAGTGAAGCTTATGTGAAGGGGCATCTGATGGTGTGGGTGTGGGGTTGAAATATCGCCATTCTGCGCATGCGCGGTGGCCCAAGGGTATGAAAATAGCCGTTTTGGAGCTAGCGAAGCCAATAATGGTCCGATGGGGTCGAGTGAGGTATCAAAGTGAAGCTTAGGTGAAGGGGCATCTGACTCGACTAGCGGGTTGAAATAGCGTCATTCTGCGCATGCGCGGTGGCCCAAGGGTATGGAAATAGACGTTTTGGCATCTAGGGGAGCCACAAATGGTCCAATGGGGTCATATGAGGTATCAATGTGAAGCATTGGTGAAGGGGCATCTGACTCGACTAGTGGGTTGAAATAGCGTCATTCTGCGCATGCGCGGTGGCCCAAGGGTATGAAAATAGACGTTATGAGAGCTAGGGGAGCCACTAATGGTCCGATGGGGTCGAGTGAGGTATCAAAATGAAGCTTATGTGAAGGGGCATCTGATGGCGTGGGTGTGGGGTTGAAATAGCGTCATTCTGCGCATGCGCGGTGGCCCAAGGGTATGGAAATAGACGTTTTGGCATCTAGGGGAGCCAATAATGGTCCGATGGGGTCGAGTGAGGTATCAAAGTGAAGCTTATGTGAAGGGGCATCTGACTCGACTAGTGGGTTGAAATAGCGTCATTCTGCGCATGCGCGATGGCCCAAGGGTATGGAAATAAACGTTATGAGAGCTAGGGGAGCCCCTCATGGTCCGATGGGGTCGAGGGCGGTATCAAAGTGAAGCTTATGTGAAGGGGCATCTGATGGGGTGGGTGTGGGGTTGAAATAGCGTCATTCTGCGCATGCGCGGTGGCCCAAGGGTATGGAAATAGACGTTTTGGCATCTAGGGGAGCCACAAATGGTCCAATAGGGTCATATGAGGTATCAATGTGAAGCATTCGTGAAGGGGCATCTCACTGGACTAGTGGGTTGACATAGCGTCATTCTGCGCATGCGCGGTGGCCCAAGGGTATGGAAATAGACGTTTCGGGATCTAGGGGAGCCACTATTGGTCCAGTGGGGTCATATGAGGTATCCATGTGAAGCATTCGTGAAGGGGCATCTCACTGGACTAGTGGGTTGACATAGCGTCATTCTGCGCATGCGCGGTGGCCCAAGGGTATGAACATAGACGTTTTGAGAGCTAGGGGAGTCCCTCATGGGCCGATGGAGTTGAGTGGGGTATCAAAGTGAAGCATTCGTGAAGGGGCATCTGATGGGTTGGGTGTGCGGTAGGAATATCATTCTGCGCATGCGCAGACGCAATGCGGAGCTCTCGTCCAATCAGAAGCGAGTATTTCAAATCCGTCACAGAGCTCTCGTCCAATCAGAAGCGAGTATTTTGACCCGGTGCATTATGGGACATATCCAAGATGGCGGCACATCCGGTGTCGAAAACTGGTCATTTCGTCGGGATGTGATCACCTAGTGTCGAAAACTGGACCCTGTATGGGTCCCGCTACACGTTTTGGGGTCTTGTGAAGCCTAGGTGAGGGAGTTACACTAGGGTGTCGTATCCATTCTGCTGCGCAGGTCACGTGGGTTGTGACGTCACTTCCGGGTTTTCACTAAAACTATCTCCAAACCCAGAAGAGTTTCAATGTTCAACCGCCGAGGTGTTTTCCCTCCCCGCTCCGCCCCGCCCCTGCCCCGGCCGCAGCGCGCCCCCACCGCAGCGCGCGCGCGCGGGTTCTCCGGCCGCAGCGCGCGCGCGCGCGTCATCACCGGCAGCGCGCGGATGTGTATGCCATTGTGGAAAACCCCCACAGACAGGTCAGTACATGCATTCCTATGATGTTCACGCATAATAAAAGGATTGATCTGTAATCTGTGTTGTTGTTGTTGCTCTCTATTTTGCACTAACCCACCAGAATAGTACGTATCACGTACTACACCCGACGTCTAGGCGCGCATGTGTGACCTGGTCTATAAAACACGTCTCTCTGCATCCCACACCTTCATTTCTACAGAGCCATGGCGGATATCCAGCCCTATGCCACTCGCATTTTACAGCATGCCACCGCGGTGAATTCATTCACGGGTTACCGAGCAGTGGTCCGGTCCATGTTTGCAGATGGCGACGACAACGAGGGACGACGCCAGATCCTGCACGAGTTCACAGAAGCGGTCCTCCACAGAGTGCACTCGATGGAGAGGCGTGCCATCACTCACCACTACTGGACTATGACAGCCATCCTTGATGCTCGCGCTATGGACCAGGAGCGCTCACGCCGGGACCAGCGCCGGCTGGTTGGCCTCATACTAGTCTGTGCCCTATTGACCCTGGCGCTGTGGTATTGACAGTGGGGACTATAAATACGAGGGTCAGACAGAGTGTGTGTCATTCACCGTTCGACATTGGACCAAGCATGTCACCCGTCCTACGAGCCATCGTGCCCCTTACACCCCGGGTGGGGTTACACGTCTGTGAAGATAAAGTCACCCTGGTGGAAGACCGTGGAGTTTGCTGGTCGCCCGCTGAGACCGTATCGAATACGGTGACGCTACACCGTGACGGCTGGACCAAATTTAAACGGGTGTTGAGCGGCGAGCTTGATGGACACGTCATCCACATAGACAATGCCATCTACGTATACCGTGGACCTTTCTTCCCACGTCTGGGCCGCTACCAAGATGCTACGCGAGGCTTCACCCTAGACCCCGATCTGTGGACAGCCTTGGAAAAAGTGGTGTCTATCGTGGACCAGCTGTTTACACCGGACGAGCGGTCATCAGACGAGTTGGAGTGGGCTCGTGCCCTGAGAGAAGCGGCGGCAGAACCCCAGGAACAACTACATGAACCCGACGACGACGATGCCATTGATTACCCGGCTACACTCAACCAGCCCAGTGACATGACCACCTGATCCTTTTGATCTCACGGGGTTGTCCCTATAAATACGAGAAACAGTCAACTCTGGTACCATTCACGTACTGACCATGGCGGAGCATATGATACTGGCGTATCTCAGCTTGACCCCCGAGGTTTTCCTGCACGTGTATGCGGATAAGGTCGATATCATGGAGGAGGTGGTGGGAGACACGGACCCTACACAACCGTGCCCGGCTTACATTCGTCTGTCCCGAGACGGCTGGACCAAATTCAAACGGGTGTTGTCTGGTGAGCTGGACGGCGATCTCATCCACTTGTGTCACGATGTGTACATCCGACGCGGCCCTTTCTTTGCTCAACTGGCTCGGCTAGATGGGGGTACAGTGCATTTTACCCTTCACCCTGATCTATGGTCTGCAATGGAAGATGCCGTGGTAGATGTGGATGAAGTGCTTATCAAGCGGTCATCAGACGAGTTGGACTGGTCATTTACCATGGACACTGTGAAAGCCCATGAAGAAAATCAGAAAGAAACTCCGGCCCAAGATATACCCGTTATAAATAAACGATAGAGCCAGGGTGCATCATCATTGTGTCACCATGAAGCGCTGGGAGAAGGTGCTGGATAACTTATACTACAGTCCCGACAGTCCGGCGGCCTATAGTACATTGTCGGCTCTCTATCGAGCGGCCAAACCCCAGGGGATACAACGTGCCCAAGTCCGAGATTGGTTAAGAAGACAAGACACCTATACCTTACATCGATCTGTCCGTCGCCATTTTCTGCGGAACCGGGTCATCGTGGGAGGAATAGATGCCCAGTGGCAAGCGGATTTGGTCGATATGAGCGCCTTTGCCAAACACAACGATGAGAATCGGTATATTTTGACGTGCATCGATATCCTATCCAAGTATGGGTGGGTGGTACCATCCGGACGAAAACGGGGGCAAATCTCATAGCGGCGTTCAAAGACATCTTCAAGACCGGGCGCAAACCTTTGTATTTGCAAACCGACGAAGGCACGGAATTCCTCAACAGACTGTTCCAAGCCTTTCTCAAGAAACAGAAGGTCTTCTTCTTCCATACGTACAACGAGACCAAGGCTTCCGTGGTGGAAAGGTTCAACAGGACATTCAAAGGCCGCATGTATAAATATTTCACCTATACGAATACAAGGCGGTACATCGATGTTCTCCCGAAACTTGTGAGTGGCTACAATCGAGCCTATCATCGGAGTATAGAGAGAGCCCCCATTACCGTGACCCAACGCAATGAAGCCAAAGTCCGGCGTGTCTTGTACCCCAGGCAATCGCAGCGAACGACGAAGGCGGTGTTCAAGGTCGGGGACCCTGTACGGATCGGTAAAGTCAAAGGTCAATTTGAGAAAAGTTACTTGCCCAACTGGAGCGATGAGCACTTCCTGATTAAACGGCGCCTACCCTGACAGCGGCGAGTCTATGAACTGGAAGATCTTCAAGGGGAACCGTTGCTAGGACGTTTACGAGACGGAATTACAGCCTGTCGTAAAACACAGCAAGACTACTACACGGTGGAGCAGATTTGAAAAACGGAACGTCGACGTGGCAAACTGTTTCATTTCGTCAAATGGCAAGGTTGGCCCAGTTCCTTCAATTCCTGTCGCTGCCAACCAGGTGAAACGACTATAAAGCGAGACACCACTGCTGTCCTCCTTCATTCCACGTCCGACCACAGTGCTATGGACCAACAGCAGCTGCCTCTGAAGACAGCGCGTCTCCCAAAACGCGCAAAGCACAAGTGGGCTTTGGGGGTGCTATTGCTAACCCTGCTGAGTGTGTTGTACGGACGTGTGTTTTACGACGTAGCCTATGTCAGCACGTTACTTAACCAACTGAGAACACCAGCCACCAGTGAAACCGGTCTACAGAGAGCACCAGCCAACCCCGTATCGAGCCCAGTCACCACCACCACACCCCGTGTACAAGCCACGTCGAGCTCCACACCAAGCTCTACACCTACACCAAGTACACCCACCACGTCTGAAGACCCACCGGATTTCATCCCTCACAGTGAACCGACAACGACGACCCACGTTGTACCCACCCCCATCATCATCATCCCTGACAGTGAACAGACAACGACGACCGACGTTGTACCCACCACCACTCAGTTCACTCGTACCAAATTTACAAGAGCGGACTACCACGACAGCGGATACACTCGAACCATGGACCCTGGGTGGCAGCATCCCTTCACTTGCGTCATCGCAGGACCGACGGGTTCCGGCAAAACGCACTTCGTCAGGAAGCTCCTTCAACACGCCGACAGCATGATCACCCCGCCTATTGCCAGAGTCGTGTGGTGTTACGGAGAATGGCAGGAAGCGTATGCAGCAATGCCCCACATCATGTTCGTGGAAGGCCTACCCAATCTGGCCGATTTGGAACCCGACACCTTGGTGGTTCTGGATGATCTCATGGCGGAGACTGATGCGCGGGTCACCCAACTCTTTACCAAAGGCAGCCATCATCGACGGCTCAGCATCATCTACATTGTGCAGAATCTGTTCAGTAAAAACAAAGAACACGGAATATCAGCTTAAATGCCCACTACCTGGTAGTCTTCAAAAACCCGAGAGATACCACTCAACTGCTGCACCTGGCCAGACAGATGTATCCCGGCCGCACACCGTTTGTGTTGGAAGCCTTCAAAGATGCCACAACCCCTCAGCACGGGTATATGCTCTTCGACCTCAAGCAAGCCACCCCCGACCATCTTCGACTACGGACCGGCATCTTTCCCGGAGAGGCCCACCACGTGTACATGCAAAAATAATGTAAACACACCCACAGTGGCTCTCCCCAGCTGGGGTCTGTGTGTTTGATGATGGGGAATAATAAAAAGAATGAATACCACAGCAGGGTTGACTTTGTCTCTGAGGTGGATAAAAAGAGCAGCGTTGTGGGTTCTAGCATTAGTTGTACAGGATGTCTGCGCGAGTACGGAAGCACGCTCCCACGCTCCGTGTATTGAAGACGGCTCCACCCGAGTTAGTCCGAACCATTGTACGCGGTGCGGACCCTGACCTTGTACGCTGTCTGTGCGAGATCGGGTACAACCTGTTAAAAGGCAACGTACCACTGACTCCGGCTCAGAAGACCAAGTTGGCCAAGCATAAGACAGGTCTCCGAACCTTAGTCTAGAAGCGGGTCCCTCAAACACAAAAGAAAAAGGTGTTACAGAAAGGCGGCTTTCTCGGGGCCATCTTAGCACCGTTGGCCGCTTCTGTGTTGGGTCCAGTATTGGGTGGACTCTTCGGCCGACAATGAACCACACGAAAAAAATGGTCCTCGTCGAACCTCGTTTCCTGCAAACCTCCAATCACCCTACCCTGTCCCACCTACGGTGAAGACCATAAACACCCTCGATGGAGAGATACAACAGATCTTACAGAGACCGGGGTTAAGCGACAGTGAGAAAGTATAACGGTACAATGAGACGCTTCAACGGTACATGGACCAATACAAAACTCGCTCTACCCCAGCAACAGCACCACCACCACCACCACCACCACCACGTGACAGACCGCCGACCTCAGCACCGTTCCAACAGCCGGGTGGGGTAGCCCCACAGCCCCACAGTGGGTGGAAGACGAAGTGCTGAAGAGTGTACCTGCCTCGTTCAAGAAACAAGCTGGCCTGGTATTACAACGGATGAAACAGAATCCTAACATGACTTGGAATGATAAAGGCGAACTCCTGGTATAGAATCAGGTGGTCCCCGGCACCCACATGACGGATTTAGTGAATGATCTGATGCGTCAACGCAGATCGCACACGGACCCTCGAGGATGGGAGGTCTTCGCTCAAGGCTTGAAAGACATGCATGTACCACAGGAATTGGTGGGGAACCCCCACCGCTGGGCCTTTATGCAATCACCGACTCGTGCACCACGACTCTCACCACAACCTTGAGAAGCCGACTGGGAACCGGAGTCACCCCCCAAAACTCCACCACCACAACGGGCACCTTCTTTTCAGACCTTTAAAAACCCACCCTCGATCAGGACACCCCACATCTCCAGAGCCGTGACACGTAGCAAGTCAACGCGACGAACACGACGCCGGACACAACCGCCCAAGGCCTGGAACACCTATTAAAACCAACAGCAGCAGCAGGACAGCTCAGTCGCCATGTTTTACCTCACCCTACCCAGTAACAGTTCGCTGGATGTGTTTGCTGACAACACCGTGGCCAAGTACGTCACCCAGTTACCGCAACCGGTGCATTTACCTGGCCGGTGGGAATGTGGACTGGTGGATATTCAGTACCCTTACACGTGGTACAACGTGCGAGCCAATGAAGTCTGGTACGAGGTGACCTACGAAGGCAAAAACACCCGACTCACCCTGCCCGAAGGCCAATACGATACCCCGAAAGAGTTCATGGGTGGGCTGTCAAGACTGTTGCATTATAAGGCTCTACGGGGGGTGGCGAATACTTCAAGACCCATCAAAGCCTATCCCTTCAAGAATCACGTGGACTTCGATTACAACGCACACAACGACAAGGCACAGCTCATCGTCTCCGGCAAGGCGAGTGTCGTACTGAGTCCTATCCTACAGCAAATGCTGGGTTTCGATCTAAAGACGTTCGCTGGTCCCACCGAACACCATGGCGAGATGCCGATGGATATGAAGTCGGGTATGTACGGACTCTACGTCTACTCGGACGTGGTGGACAACCACATCGTGGGCGATATCAACACACCTCTGTTACGGGTGGTCCCCATTAAAAAGACGTATGGAGGTCAAGTCACCCACAGTTTCACCCACATGCTCTACTTGCCCGTACGACAAACTGACATCAACACGATCACGGTGGATATAAGAGATGACACGGGACGACCGGTGGCATTCGAACGAGGAAAAGTGGTGCTGACACTTCATTTTCGACAAGCACGTGCTCCCCACTTTGCATAATGAAAGTACCTTACGAGTGCGATGCACGCAGCTATGCCGACTATTATGCCCAACAGGCCGGGGGTGGCTTTCCGGTCTTTAGCGGTGCACGCATGCAACGAGGACATGGACTGGGGAACATACTCGGCAGCATCGTCAAAACGTTCCTGCCCTTGGTGACGCGTGGGGTGAAAGCAATCGGCAAACAAGCGGTACGCAGTGGACTGCAAGTGGCCGGTGATGTCTTGGGGGTACGGCACCCAAAGAATCCTTGAAACGGCGGGCCAAAGAAGCGGGAGGCGTCTTGGTGGCCAAAGCACAACGCACCGTTGGGAATAAAAGAGCTGCCCCACCGAGACCACGCACCAGTCGACGACCGACCCAGCGACGACGCACATCGAAGAAGACAAAGGATATCTTTTCTTAAAACATGTCCTTAATCCACGCCGAGTCCTGCCCCTCCACCAACAGTGAATTTGATTTGTGGACCGTGCCGCCCACACAGACCAGTGTCGAACAAGGATTATGGGTGGAGCATCTCCCGCTCTCCAGCATCAACGAAACCGGGCCCATCGAGTTCACCATCAGTAATGCGGATACGGCCTATGTGGATTTAGCCCATACCTACTTGTATGTGAAAGCCAAGGTGGTCAATGGAGCTGGCACCAGAATCAGTGACTCCACCAACACGTACCCCTATCGAGCCTACATCGAGACACTGTTGTCGTATGGCCGAGAGGCTAAAAAATCTCAGCTGACAACCGCTTTATTCTACAATTCTTTTATTCTATTTTCTCGACCGCTGATTGGTCCAAATGGAACTGCCCATCTTTCCCAGGTTCATCTAGAATCCCCTTTTTTGTGCTCAAGCTCTGACTATAGCGATGCCGCAACATTGTCTCATTGGACATTGGACCGTCTGACCTGGAGGTGACCTTATGACCCGCGCGCGCGCTCGGGCACTGCCGGGGATGACGCGCACTTCCGGAGAACTCGCGCGCGCGCGCTCGCGCTGGGGGGCCGGGGCGAACCGCGGCGGGAAAACACCCCGGCGGTTGAACATACGGACGTCTAAGAGGAAACATTAGGAACTCTTCTATGTTTGGAGGTAGTTTTAGTGAAAAACCCGGATTCGAGCGCGCGCTCGCGATTCGACCCCATTGGACCATTTGTGGCTCCCCTAGCTCCAACACGTCTAGCGGGACCCATACAGGGTCCAGTTTTCGACACTAGGTGACCACATCCCGACAGAAATGACCAGTTTTCGACACCGGATGTGCCGCCATCTTGAACATACGTGCCGCCATCTTGGATATGTCCCATAATGCACCGGGTCAAAATACTCGCTTCTGATTGGACGAGAGCTCCGTGGCGGATTTGAAATACTCGCTTCTGATTGGACGAGAGCTCCGCATTGCATCTGCGCATGCGCAGAATGATATTCCTACCGCACACCCAACCCATCAGATGCCCCTTCACCTAGGCTTCACTTGGATACCTCATACGACCCCATTGCACCATTAGGGACTCCCCTACATCCCAAAACGTCTATGCGCATGCGCAGAATGACGCTATGTCAACCCCACTAGTCCAGTCAGATGCCCCTTCACCTAGGCTTCACTTTGATACCTCACTCGACCCCACTGGACCATTATTGGCTTCGCTAGCTCCAACACGGCTATTCCCATACCCTTGGACTACCGCGCATGCGCAGAATGACGCTAGTTCAAACCCACTAGTCCAGTCAGATGCCCCTTCACCTAGGCTTCACTTTGATACCTCACTCGACCCCATTGGACCATGAGTCACTCCCCTACATGCCAACACGGCTATGTTCATACCCTTGGGCCACCGCGCATGCGCAGAATGACGCTAGTTCAAACCCACTAGTCCAGTCAGATGCCCCTTTACCTAGGCTTCACTTTGATACCTCACTCGACCCCATTGGACCATTATTGGCTTCGCTAGCTGCCAACACGGCTATTTCCATACCCTTGGGCCACCGCGCATGCGCAGAATGACGCTATTTCAAACCCACTAGTCCAGTCAGATGCCCCCTCACATAGGCTTCACTTTGATACCTCACTCGACCCCACTGGACCAGTAGTAACTCCCCTAGCTCCAACACGGCTATTTCCATACCCTTGGGCCACCGCGCATGCGCAGAATGACGCTAGTTCAACCCCACACCCAGCCCATCAGATGCCCCCTCACATAGGCTTCACATTGATACATCACTCGACCCCACTGGACCAGTAGTAACTCCCCTAGCTCCAAAACGGCTATTTCCATATCCTTGGGCCACACGAGTTGTCTCCCTTGCGTCAGTGTGTGCAGATGGCGCTATGATCGACGCCGTGATGTGGAAAGGGCGTCCCCACACCATCCTGGAGCCGCCATTTTGTTTGTTGATTTTCTGCGGAGATACACGGGACAATAAACGCTCGAGCCGCCATTTTGTCCCATCCCATCCCACATCAGCCGCCATTTTGTCTCATCCCATCCCACATCTACCACCATCTAGACATGCCTTGATCACGTGATCAAGTTCCTCCTCAATCCTCCACATTGTGACGTCATTAAGTAGGTCAAGTTTGTTCAATTTCACGGCTATATAATTTTGTCCCATCCCATCCCACATCAGCCGCCATTTTGTCCCATCCCATCCCACATCAGCCGCCATTTTGTCCCATCCCATCCCACACTTGCACTCAGTCACCCCCTGTGACGTCATAGTTACATCCGGGTGAAATGTAACTCGAAATGTGTTTACACTACTACTCATGGGCAACTTTCGAGGGCCATGGTAATGATCATGGGCAAATTGAAATGGTCATAGTAAGAATAGTGAACAAATTCGATACGACAACAGAGACGGGTCCGAATATATTTGCGGGGTTTCTCTCTTTATAAGTGTATTGCCAGCGAAGATATATATTCCCTTTAACGACCGGGTAAAGCAGATGTATGTAGGCCAACATAATAATTCGGATAACCGATATGTGGGGCCAAGTTATCAGACCTGGGCGAGTTTGACTCTTAAGAGGAAATCGCTCTGAAACAGAAGGGACGGGATCGAAGTTTGACTGGAATATCGCTTGTTACAGTACATGTATATCGATATGTTGATGACTGTTGGTTCAGTTTCGGAGACCGATATATGATGTATGGACATGGCTGAGGCATATCGCTCTGGGTGAGTAGTTGTTCTTTGTCAGTTACCCGATCTTTAGTGCTACTCACCAGCGCGTAGATGAAGAGGGTGGCGGCGCAAAACGAGCAAAGCTTCACCTGGCTTGTATAACCATGGATGTATGATCCGTGGTATAACTTAGCCTCTTATGAGAAACACTGGGTAAAATGAGCGAAAATGTTGATACGATAACGGATGGAAAGATGTCAAATAGGCCTATAATTTTCATATACACTAAATCCAATAGTTCACATTTTCGCACCAAATATTTAATATTTCTTTCCCGGTAGCCGTTTTCGAATAATTACATGTACAATTGCTAATCATCCCGTTGTTTCCATAAGAGCCTATAGGTTGTACATGCTAGGTGAAGTGCACCCGTTCAATCTGCACCATACCTCTCTGAATGATCGGGGAACTGTGAAATGGACAACATTGCTTCCCCTGTGAACCCGTGTTTATACTCGTTTTCATAAACATTCGACATCTCCGTTCACACTTCGAATTAACTTGACATATCAGCCCACGCGCTCTGTTCAAATTAATTCATAAATACAGGTGCACGAAACGTCATTGACCACAAAGCCATTTAAATTTCGATATATGTATAAATGCGTTTTTGATTGGCTGTCCTTTGTATCTCCCCACGCCCACCAACATATTAGGAGGAATGACGTATACTTAGAGAACACTCCACACACATTAGTTGGGTATGTTCTGACTCACTCGTCTCTGGTTTGTAGATGGAATTTACATCTCGGATTTAAATGTTGTGGTTGGTCCGATCTATCAAGGCTCATTCGAAGCATGAACGGAGAAGTCGCCTTGTGTATGAAGATGTGTGGACCGGTGTTTACCTTGAACCACTTCTCCGCACCAGTCGATGTGGCCGGCGGGGACTGAGGGAGCGATGCTCATATAATGTACCCCACCTATTGCAATGGTGTGTGCTGGCCATATCGCTGGACGTGGTAGCTTCAGTATCGATGCCTCGTGATCGCCGTCTTCTGAACAACAAAGGGGTTCCCGCGATGATCACGTTCTCTTGTCTACGTTCCCGAGATCGCCAAAACTGGAGAGTTTCCCAGTAGTCCAACAGGGTATCATATCCCCCTCGGCCCGCCATTTTGTTAGACTGAAAAACATGACGGACAAAAATGCTGCAATGATACCTTCAAATTCAATCGAACAGTCCTTTCAACAGGGTTTGAATGACAAACACCAGTATACACCTCAAGAAGAAAACTTTTGCCTCAGAATCTATACCGTTATCTTGGTAGACTACATATCGGTGTAACGCCGTAGAGGAGTTTGCATGGTTGGTTTATCTTGCTGATGGGTACTGATTATATGCCGTGCGACTCGTTCCCGCTACCACCCTATATAGAATAGTTTAGAATAGAACAGTTCCCTTGCACCAATGAGGCATTGCCGCTGGCAAAAATATCTGAGGTGCTCATCCTGCGCTAGCAATAGCATAGGACCGAAAGATGCACCCTTTTTTCACCCTTTTCCCTAAGAGTGTATATTTTTCTTTTAAATTGGAGGTACTGGTAGGCCTACCTGTGATATACACCTGATCATTCGTGTGTATACGCCCTGATGGTGTCAACGGATTATCTCTAAACAACTCATAATCATCGCATGTGCGACAGAATATTGACAAGAAACCTTGATAAATCGTAGGAACGTATAGCCTTAATTTATTAATTTGTTCGAGGAAAATGATTCAAAGTGAAATAGGCCTACCATAATAGGTTATAGTCATTCATGATCAGAGGTTGATGACTTGACCCTATACACTATATAAATGATGATGATGATGATTTCTGTAAAAAGTGCTCTCCTGCGCAGCTGGATGTCCACCTCGGTAAAAATATCACTCAGTAAAATGTTAGAAACTCTGCCACCTATGTCACTATCACATTGACTGAAAAAACTGTGTTTCCGGCTCCAGCAATTGGCGTTTTTTTGGGGGGTTTTTTTTTGATGCTCCATTTAAATGTTCAGTTTAACTTTGTCCAGAAAGTTGAGGACTGCAGCTTTTACTGCACACCGGCGTTCTGTTTTCAACACGAACTAACGAATACTATACGGTGAATTGCAAACATTTGCTCTCACCTAGACCTCCAACTGGTAAAGACCCTCTGAAGGAATATTGGCCCGGACCACCTCATATCACACCGACATTAGAGGCACCGATGGCCCTGCGTCTCTCTTCTCTATCACCAGCTGCGATCAGATCAATGATATTGATACACTACTGATCGATGAAGGGAGAATGTACTCTCCGTGGCGTTGTTATGCAAGGCATGGAAGCGCTCCAGCGGCGCAACGTTGCTATGCTCTCCCTTTGAGACGTGACGTTGTTGGCGTGAAACAGGCAGCTAGGATCGGAACAACGGTGAATTCCCAGATGATGAAATCTTAAAGAATCTTGTATTACACTTTTGGAAAATGTGACTACCGTACCATTATAGTTATACTGGTTTTAATCTCTACTGAATGAATGGCGGGAAATTTAGATATCATTGTAAATACTGGCACAAACCCCGTCCATCCTTCGCTGATTCCCGTCACCAATTTGTCGTCAAGCCATGTCTCACCAACGTTCGATTTCCAAGTGACTATTTTCTGCAAAATAAATACGTGTCATTTGAGATCTTCCTTAAAACAAACTAGATGAAGTGGAAATTTCATGCGGAGGAACTTAAAGGGCCAACAATCGCGGCGCTAAACGGACCAAATAGATGTGTGTGTGGGGTTTTTTGTCGTTTTATTTCCAGTTTCACTACAGTTTCAAACAATTGTTTTCGTGCATCAAAGGCATAAGTGTTTCATATCAGGCAAAATATTTATCTGGCATGCTTTCATTACCATAAACACTTCAATACAAGTTTGAATGGGGATATCTTTGCAATGTTTGCAATAATTAAAGCATGAATACCAGTTACAGATTTTAACTGTTTTGAGATAATTATACAATGATGTCCTTCGTGCATGACCACAATTTGTTTCAACTGCAGTGGAAATGGGAATTAAAAAAAAGAAAAACTTCACACGAAAAGAATTCTATGGCGCCTTGCTTGTTGGCCCTGGCGGACTGAGGTGAAATTTCTCCTCCCGTGCCTGTCGATGTTGGTGACTCGAGCGACATCCTTTCCTCGAAGAGTGTACATAGAGCCCGGTCGAGCGCATAATTTAATTTGCCGTGAAGGCTGCGTTCGGGCCGTCGATGCAATATATTTTGCGACATTTCTGTCGTGGAAGTCCCCTCTAACTACGAACGTTTAGCGAGATAAAAAACAAACTCAAGTTCTCTCCGTAGTCCTACCTGTATATTATCAAAAAGCGAAGCTTACGAACGCAATATCGGCACGGTAACTAATTTGAGACTTGGGACCCATTGCCCAGAAATAGAAGTGCATGGGTGGGTGCAAAATGAATCGAATTAAACCTGCTGCTGAAAGTGTTTTTATAATGTACCGGTATTGTCTGTATTGACTACTAAATTTCTAAAGTTTTCAAAAGTTTTGAGAGATTTTTCCCTTTTTATCTGGAGTTAATATCATAAGTCTTGTGCTATGACGTTATGATATATTATCTTTTACTCCTGACAAAGGCCGACGTCTTGAACAAGGTTAGACGTACCGATAAGAAATCAATACCCTCAAACTCTGGGTTGGTTTGAAACACAAAAATAAGCCCTCAAATCGGCGGCTATAACAGAAAAAATACCAAATAGTGACCCTCGATGTTGTTTACCTGTTGTGATATGTCGATTCTTAGCCACCATATTTTCCCGTAAAAGTAGATTTCTTAGCCACCATATAATTGCATAAAGTTCGACTTTTCATTTACCAATTTTATATAATTTGTGCATGCTATATGATGATGTGTTTTGACAAAACTATTTCCGAAATACTATTTCATGACCCTTTAGGTCAGTTATTGTGAACACAACTATTTATGAGAAACAGTTATGTAATTTCAAATTTATACAGGATAACATAGAGACTGCTTATGTAAGTGTACTGAATAATCCTTGGTTTGACGACTGAGTTTAAGTAATACGACATATAGCTGAGTAGCTTGTCACAACTACAACAGTTTAGTTTAGAGTTAACTCGACCTTATAATGTCATGGCATGTATAAAAAGGGATGACCGGCACATTCAGGCAGGCCAATACCATCAGGTCTCACTGAAGGCCAATACCATCGGGCCTCACTGAGACTAATTCACCAACATGTCTCCGATGACAGATGTTACTATCTCCAGTTCCGAAAATGACTGTTTACAAAATGGTCTGATGTTAATGAAGTTGTGTTAGTCTGCCTGCCAAATGCCGCCGATCAATCCTAATCTAGGTGGAACGAATTTACAATAAATCGGCTTAATATTCAACAGACATGAACTCCGTTTTTGTTGTATCCTGTCTCATTTAAAGAGGCTATCAAGTCTTCGAGAAATCTCAGAAGCCGGACCTTGGATTCTATCATTGTACGGGTTTTATGGAGACCATCATCCGACTCTGCGGACGACTTCGCGTTACAACATCTTAAGATGGCGCGCACAAGCCCTTGTCGTTTTGAAGACCGAAAATTCCATAATGGCGAGCTTGCCAGGATAAAGACAATTTTCTTTTGGATACAACTACAAGATCGTGAGACGACAGCCAGAATGCGGTGGTGATAGCCTCGCTTCCATTCGCGAGGACCCGTCCACGAGCTACTGACACTCTTTGGCGATCCGTCTTGATGCTTGATCACGTTGCCCTCCGTTCCTGGACCCACCGTCTTCCCTCTTCCTTCTTTGTTCTTCTGCGGTCGGTGCGGGGAACCCGTGGTCCTTCACCACTTTATTATAATTCTTTTTGTAATATTTCAGAATGGTGGAATGGTCGTCATCTTCCATCTCCTACGCTGTCACAGTGACGTCAACGCCGCTGTTGCCTGCAGCCATTTCTCTCCTCTTTCTTCTGCAAGTTCTTCACGTCAGCTCGTGCGGACGGGCACGAACGCAGCAATGATCGTCTGAACTATTGAAAAAATAATCTTAACGTTTGTCGTCTGGCTGTCGCACGGTGGGTCAGTTCCTCATCTGTCAACACGCGGCGGTCCAGCCCAGCATTTGTGAGTGAGCCTGTTCAACCTTCGTCCTGTACATCAAGGCTGCCACATGACTATTTTTCTTGGTGTCACACCTCTCGTTCTCCTCATCTTTTTGGATTGGACTCCCCTTCTATTCCTGCATTCAATGAAGTAGTCACCCGGACGGTGACTAGTGAACATGTTTCGTTCCGGTGCTACTACATACAAGAGATATCATTCATGGGATGTTTCTTTGTTTATAGAGTTGCTTGAATTTCTCATTAAAAATATCTATGTGAAATTTGGCAACACAATATATCAACAGCATATAGGTATTCCAATGGGTACTAATTGCGCACCCCTGTTGGCTGACCTGTATCTGTTCGCTTATGAATATGACTATATGCAAGCGCTTTCAAAAACCGATCCATTCAAAGCCCGTTCCTTCTCATTCACCAAACGCTATATAGACGATCTTCTCGCTGTGGATAATCGCTATACAAATGACGCAGTGAAGGAAATATATCCACCTTCACTGGATTTGAAGGAAACTACAGATAGCCCTACAGGCACATCATATTTAGATCTATATCTCTACAAAAACGAAGCGGGCATTCTGTCTCGTCGACTTTATGACAACAGAGATGATTACAATTTCGACATCGTAAACTATCCCTTTCTGGACAGTAATATTCCAATGGGACATGCATATGGCGTATACATATCTCGCCTAGTAGCATTTGCTAGATCCTGTGTTAATTGTGACGATTTCAATCAACGTCCCATAACATTGTTGCAGAAACTTAGAAAACAGGGCTATTCCTCCAAGCGCCTCCACTCAAAGTTTATCAAATTTGGCGATACATATCGCATGCTGATAGCAAAATACGAACGTAGCGTGCAAGATCTATGGCGTTACGTTTCGTAACTTGGGTCTAATTCCGCTTAACCCGGGGCTAGGGGCCGTATGAACCCATGTACTTCAAGATCCTCATGGTGCTCATAGTGATGCCCATCTTCGTGATAAGATTTCGACCCAAACACTGTTCCTTCCGATAACATCGACATGTTTCTCTTCTTCCTTGGACACGTGACAGCGTGTGCCAGAAACCTCTGGAACGGGTCCATTCCGTGAAAACAGTATCTACAGGTACAGTTTGATTCGTTTTGCTTAACAAAGCCTTGTAAATGGCAATAGTGACTGAAAACATAACTATGTTGTGATATATTTTCTGCCTGGGCTTCCCTGAACTTTCTGTCTGACGTTGTGAAGTTCCCACTGATTGACAATAGTGCGTGTGATGAACAGTGTGTAATTTACAGAAATGGATCATGCCCCAACGAACTCTGAGACATTGTATTCTTATAACTTTCCTGGAACATTCTGGACTGAATCCTCAGACAGGTTGGTAACATGTATTGAACGCGAGGTTCAACCTTAACTTTCTCTCTCTCCCTTGAACGATCATGTTATATGTGCCATATAGGTATTCCAATGGGTGCTAATTGTGCACCCCTATTGGCTGACCTATATCTGTTCTCTTATGAATATGACTATATGCAGGCGCTTTCAAAAACCGATCCATTTAAAGCCCGTTCCTTCTCATTCACCAAACGCTATATAGACGATCTTCTCGCTGTGGATAATCGCTATATAAATGACACAGTGAAGGATATATATCCACCTTCACTGGATTTGAAGGAAACTACAGATAACCCTACAGGCACATCATATTTAGACCTATATCTCTATAAAAATGAAGCGGCTGTATGACAAAAGAGATGATTACAATTTCGACATCGTAAACTATCCCTTTCTGGACAGTAATATTCCAGTGGGACCTGCATCTGGCGCATACATATCAAGCCTAGTAGCATTTGCTAGATCCTGTGTTAAATGTGACAATTTCAATCAACGTCACAAAACATTGTTGGAGAAACTTATAAAACAGGGCTACATCACCAAGCGCCTCCACTCAAAGTTTCTCAAATTTGGCGATACATATCGCATGCTGATAGCAAAATACGAGCGTAGCATGCAAGATCTATGGCGTTACGTTTCGTAACTTGTGTCTAATTCCGCTTAAAGGTGAACTGAAAAGCTTTCCAATGTTCTGTTAAAATGTCATAAAACAAGAACTTCTATAGTTGTTACAATTATGTGTGATAATAGTTCTGTGGGTTATTGTTTTATTTTGGGTATATGAGAAGTCAAAACTTATACCGAGAGCCAGAACTTTTAAAAACGTCATCGCTTGCCTCCCGTTGTTTTTGGAACGTCATGACGTTATAGTGGCCCTCATTCATTCATCCGACGTAGCATGGCGTCACATTTGAATAAAACTTGAATGAAGGGGACCACTATAACGTCATAACGTTCTACAAACCAAGAGAGACAAGCGATGCAAGTTTTCCAGACGGATTTATAACAGGATAACTTAAATTTTGTTATTAGTACAATTTTGCAAACTATATTTGCACCAAAAAACGTATAAAAGTTATGTCACATAAGACAAGATGTATATAAGCAACAATTTAGATAAAATTAAAAGCTTTGCAGTTCACCTTTAACCCGGGGCTAGGGGCCGTATGAGCCCATGTACTTCAAGATCCTCGTGGTACTCATATGAACAATCACAATCAAAGCGTGACTGAGATACATCATTCTTTAGATGACGACTTTACAACGAATATTATGGATTAAGAATACTGATCAGCGATACGGATTTGATATTTCTGGAACATCATAATGTCTTGCCGGCATCATTGAAACCTGTTGACCGCTTCTCTCTTGCAGGAAACAAGCCTATGTTTATGTATACTATGACTGTCTTTTTGAATTTGGTGCTAATACTGTTATATGTAATAGGTCTTTGGATTATGGACGCGGATATTCTCTAATGGACGGCTGAATTATGAATGACGGAGCATACGCTTGTAATTATATGAACTGTTGACATCTCTCGTATATTGTGCACGTTTTGTTAATTATTGATAATGCTGCATGCCCAGTGAAGTTGATAAATCAATAGTGAAACTGGTAGATTACATAAATGTATTGATTTGCAGATTGATAAATCTAGCCTTTGAAGTTTGTACGAGAATCTTGTGATGTGGATCTACGATGATTTTTTTTTTTTTTATCAGGACATTTATCGCGATTAGTTTCCATAATAGTGTAGCTGGTAAGCTAAAGACTTAACGAATTTTGGCTAAATGAAACTAAGATTATCGCGTATATGATGATAGGTCCTTGATACACTGAGTACATGTAGACGTACTAGTGGTTGCAGCATGTAATGCTGAAAGGCTATGGAAGCTTGTTGGTGTTGGCTGACGAGCCTCCACAATCCCCGATTAGGCTATGAGAGCCTGGATATTGTGAATATGTGTGGTTAATTTTGTTTTTGTCTCATCCTGGATATTTATTATTACTGTTTGGATCCTCAGATATAAGTCTAAGATGTTGGATGACAAATTGGTTCCAATTAACACGTATTGGCAACTTCCTTAATTGCAGAACATATTGTGTCGATGTCAACCATAAGTTTCTAGCTTTCATAATGAGTAACATACATGTAAGGTCCAAATGTTAAAGATGTAATCAGCCTCAAAATGGACGGATTTTGTAAACACTCCCCTGTGCGTTTTTTCAGCAGGGGAGATTCCCAAAGCATCATATGTATTATATTTGATGCTAGTGGGATCGTCATATACAACTAATGCAGAAATATCTTGTCAGAGAAATTTGTAACTCTGCCCGCTTCGACGGCTTTTCTGTCTCGCCATTGAGTGTGTGTTGTACGCGGAGAGAAAAATGACGTCACTGCGTGACGAATGAGTGACGTAGCGACGCTCACAATTTGAATGCTGCACAGCTGCAGCCATGGGATAACGTCATGGCTCGTGCTTACGGTTCGGTAATGTCGCACAGCATACGTTGGTAGAATGCACCATAACGCTTGTTGACACAGCCGTGGAAAAATAAATGGCATGATACTCTCTATTCTGAAGAATTCGCATTTCTTGCAGATATGATTCAAATGCCTAACATTGCCATTCCGCACCACTTGAACGTTACCAGAATTATTGACCGTTTGAGTGTCACTTATTGACAGACATTGAATATGACAATTGATGCATTAGCACGTGACATTTTGACGTGTATTTCTTTAACCATGGTTTTGCTGGTACCCTTGTCGCGCTTTTGTATATCTTTTGCATACGTTGTAGTCTGTATAGATCTTGTTCTCAATTTTGTTTCACTCGGTGACATTGTAATGCATGACCTGTCACTAGACAGTGCTCTGGAGACTGTTCTACGTGACCATGTTTTTTCTATCTTTGTATACTCCTTTGTAATGTTTTTGTTTTTCTTTCTTTTATCACTCTTGCCAGTGGGTGTGCGTTTTTCTGGCCGGAAACATACTCTCACTTGAGGTCAAGTTCTGGTGTATTGGCTGCTGCGGAACTGATCACTCCTGTAGTTTCTAGTGCCATTTCTTGTCCTCTTCTTATTGTATTTTTCTCTTGCTTATTTTTTGTTTCACTGTTCTGACATTTTCATGTATTTCTCTGCTGTTCTACATGTATTATGTTTTGCTTTGGTCCACCTTGAATGTATGTTAGATTTAGAGTGGAGCTAATGGATGAATTTTCCAGCAATTGTTTTGATATTGTGTTATGTTTTGGGCACATTGTTTTGACATGTGTACACTTGTCGTGTGACTGGCACGTGTCTCACATACCTAGAGTATTTTCATTGAGTAATGATAGTAAATATGGCATTATGACCTTACGCTATGAACATGGACTACGGTAATTGAATAAATTGTTCATGGTATTTGGCCGATATTTCTGATAATGACCTTAGCTATTTATAATGGACTAATCTTTGAAGTTTTGCTATTATTTTTGATGAATTACGCATTTTGTGTTTCTACTTTAAGATGAATGAACGATCTTCGTTCGTGCCCTTCATCTTTCATTGATGGGAGATGTGTGAAATGTCGATTCTTAGCCACCATATTTTCACGTAAAACTAGATTTCTTAGCCACCATATAATTGCATAAAGTTCGACTTTTCATTTATCAATTTTATATAATTTGTGCATGCTATATGATGATGTGTTTCGACAAAACTATTTCCGAAGTACTATTTCATGACCCTTTAGGTCAGTTATTGTGAACACAACTATTTGTGAGAAACAGTTATGTAATTCCAAATTTATACAGGATAACATAGAAACTGCTTATGTAAGTGTACTGAATAATCCTTGGTTTGACGACTGAGTCTAGGTAATGCGACATATAGCTGAGTAGCTTGTCACAACTACAACAGTTTATTTTAGAGTTAACTCGACCCTATAATGTCATGGCATGTATAAAAAGGAATGACCGGCACATTCAGGCAGGCCAATACCATCAGGTCTCACTGAAGGCCAATACCATCGGGTCTCACTGAGACTAATTCACCAACATGTCTCCGATGATAGATGTTACTATCTCCAGTTCTGAAAATGACTGTTTACAAAATGGTCTGATGTTAATGAAGTTGTGTTAGTCTGCCTGCCAAATGCCGCCGATCATTTCTAATCTAGGCGGAATGAATTTACAATAAATCGGCTTACTATTCAACAGACATGAACTCCGTTTTTGTTGTATCCTGTCTCATTATCAAGTCTTCGAGAAATCTCAGAAGCCGGACCTTGGAATCTATCATTGTACGGGTTTTATGGAGACCATCACCCGACTCTGTGTATTGAGGTAGGGTGGGTGGAGTAGGGTGGGGCGGGTGTACGCGATGTAATATACAACAGTTTATTTGCGAAACAAATAACTTATACAAATGGCATGCAATTGCAAGTGGATTACCATGTTATAATATTACTGCTATTTTCAAAAGAGCTGCATACCACCATTATATAGCGATATCAGCGCACTCAGTGTATTACACGTGGTTAAAAAACATAATTCAGACGTCGTACTGGTATCACGACGCGCAGTCAATTGTAGCGGCCAAAATATACATCTCTTGTCGGCTTATGTGTCTGTGACAAGGGGCAGTACCCGTATTATCCAATACGATGACATCTGGCTTCTTAGGCCATAAATTTTTATTAAGAAACCCATGTTTAAGCCGCTGGTCGCCTTATGATAAAAATAAAAGCAAATTAGTTTGACCAAGAAGTGCTATAGTCTGATACCATATGCCATTGTATTAGAGGAGACTGGCCACTGGTCATTCATTGGTGATCTTATATGGGGGGGGGGGGGGATAAATGTCATTAAATGAATACTTTTGTAGATGAATTCACATTCATGGGATCTCCTGTTACAAAGCCATCAGAAGATGCAACCGAAAGTCTTGAAAAAATCCGCAGATATTGCGTTGAAATGCGCTCTGAGCGTTCGTAGGGGATTAATGGAATGCACACACTGGTTACACGTTGGAGGCGGCGTAACCCGAGAGTTGAGGTATAAGTATAAACACATCAGAAAACAGAATACAAGGACCGCTCCCTGAAAGTTTATGGCATTGGTAACGTAATCGATGGCCGTCTGTCTTCGTGCAGCGGCTTCGCTGGGATCGTAGACTTCCTCTTCGCTTTGACAGTCCTTAAAGGTGTAGGTGCCGCTATTGGAGCCAAAATCTGAAAAAATGAAAATGCAGCATACTGTATATTTAATTCAATATACTTTATTTAGCAAAAGCTAAAAACATAGCAGTGATCACGGGGATTAGAAATGAGATGGCAATAGTATAGTGCTGCTAATAATTTCCCCATGAATCCGGAACGAAACAAAAATAGAAATGGCCATGGTAATGATCATGGGCAAATTCATATGACCATGGCAAAGATCATGGGCACATTCAAATGGCCATGGTAATGATTATGGAGAAATTCGTATGGTCATGAAAATGATCATGTGCAAATTCATATGACTATGGTAATGATCTTGGGCAAACTCATATCGGCATGGTAAAGATCATGGGAGTAGTAGTGTAAACACATTTCGAGTTACATTTCACCCGGATGTAACTATGACGTCACAGGGGGTGACTGAGTGCAAGTGTGGGATGGGATGGGACAAAATGGCGGCTGATGTGGGATGGGATGGGACAAAATGGCGGCTGATGTGGGATGGGATGGGACAAAATTATATAGCCGTGAAATTGAACAAACTTGACCTACTTAATGACGTCACAATGTGGAGGATTGAGGAGGAACTTGATCACGTGATCAAGGCATGTCTAGATGGTGGTAGATGTGGGATGGGATGGGACAAAATGGCGGCTGATGTGGGATGGGATGGGACAAAATGGCGGCTCGAGCGTTTATTGTCCCGTGTATCTCCGCAGAAAATCAACAAACAAAATGGCGGCTCCAGGATGGTGTGGGGACGCCCTTTCCACATCACGGCGTCGATCATAGCGCCATCTGCACACACTGACGCAAGGGAGACAACTCGTGTGGCCCAAGGATATGGAAATAGCCGTGTTGGAGCTAGGGGAGTTACTACTGGTCCAGTGGGGTCGAGTGATGTATCAATGTGAAGCCTAGGTGAGGGGGCATCTGATGGGCTGGGTGTGGGGTTGAACTAGCGTCATTCTGCGCATGCGCGGTGGTCCAAGGGTATGGAAATAGCCGTGTTGGAACTAGGGGAGTTACTACTGGTCCAGTGGGGTCGAGTGAGGTATCAAAGTGAAGCCTATGTGAGGGGGCATCTGACTGGACTAGTGGGTTTGAAATAGCGTCATTCTGCGCATGCGCGGTGGCCCAAGGGTATGGAAATAGCCGTGTTGGCAGCTAGCGAAGCCAATAATGGTCCAATGGGGTCGAGTGAGGTATCAAAGTGAAGCCTAGGTGAAGGGGCATCTGACTGGACTAGTGGGTTTGAACTAGCGTCATTCTGCGCATGCGCGGTGGCCCAAGGGTATGAACATAGCCATGTTGGCATGTAGGGGAGTGACTCATGGTCCAATGGGGTCGAGTGAGGTATCAAAGTGAAGCCTAGGTGAAGGGGCATCTGACTGGACTAGTGGGTTTGAACTAGCGTCATTCTGCGCATGCGCGGTGGTCCAAGGGTATGGAAATAGCCGTGTTGGAGCTAGCGAAGCCAATAATGGTCCAGTGGGGTCGAGTGAGGTATCAAAGTGAAGCCTAGGTGAAGGGGCATCTGACTGGACTAGTGGGGTTGAACTAGCGTCATTCTGCGCATGCGCATAGACGTTTTGGGATGTAGGGGAGTCCCTAATGGTACAATGGGGTCGAGTGAGGTATCCAAGTGAAGCCTAGGTGAAGGGGTATCTGATGGGTTGGGTGTGCGGTAGGAATATCATTCTGCGCATGCGCAGATGCAATGCGGAGCTCTCGTCCAATCAGAAGCGAGTATTTCAAATCCGCCACGGAGCTCTCGTCAAATCAGAAGCGAGTATTTTGACCCGGTGCATTATGGGACATATCCAAGATGGCGGCACGTATGTTCAAGATGGCGGCACATCCGGTGTCGAAAACTGGTCATTTCTGTCGGGATGTGGTCACCTAGTGTCGAAAACTGGACCCTGTATGGGTCCCGCTAGACGTGTTGGAGCTAGAAGAGCCACGAATGGTCCAATGGGGTCGAATCGCGAGCGCGCGCGCGAATCCGGGTTTTTCACTAAAACTACCTCCAAACATAGAAGAGTTCCTAATGTTTCCTCTTAGACGTCCGTATGTTCAACCGCCGGGGTGTTTTCCCGCCGCGGTTCGCCCCGACCCCCCAGCGCGAGCGCGCGCGCGAGTTCTCCGCAAGTGCGCGTCATCCCCGGCAGTGCCCGCGCGCGGACGCGGGTCAAAAGGTCACCTCCAGGTCAGACGGTCCAATATGAATAACCACAAGTTCAGCAATGTTCATACAGTTTATTATCCCAATGTTACATCATACCCAGGCTGGGGGAGCCGCCCTGGGTATGCTTAGTATGTTCACAGCAAAACAAAATTGAAATATCAAACACCATGTTTTAACGCACCGTCACATTTAATGTTTACTGAGCTCAAGTCAATGATCAGCATGTAGACATAGAGAGTATGTACGACATGTTATGGTATTCATCAGTGCACGAGTGACGCATTCAACCCATGGC
>JAVTVY010017310.1:0-69131 GCA_036873755.1 Hanleya hanleyi | reverse complement strand
ATTTCATACTGTCAGTTTCACAGTCTGAGCTTCCTGTCCTGTCAAATTGCATCTCTCCTCACCACACCATAATGAACAGTTTATCAATGATGTTTTTATTATGTTCACAGCTTCACTGTGGATTCTGGTGAAAGAATACAAATACGCTTACAACACAGCTTTTCCCAGTTCCAGGTAGGCCAAATGTACCAGTGGTGTGTTCTATTCATGACAACCTGAACTTGGGATGCTTTTCATCCAGTTAAGGGCTGAACTATATGATGTGACAAATTATGCTTAGCCTAAGCTTTAATACATGTTGTACCCCATTTGTGTACTTTTCAATTGTGGTAATTTCACCCTTGTTGGGGAGGGGGGGTATAGTCTACTGTACATGCTATCATCCAGTTTTACACATTATCTGAAAAATGTCATTTATTAGAATTTCCAGGTTGTTTGGTTACTCAAATGTCCCGTTGATTACTTCATATGAATAAATAAACACTCCTACAAACAATTGTTTGGCCATGTCAGTGTTAGTACAGAATTGAGTTGAAAATTGGTGAATTTATTTTCACAGTAAATCACGACATGATACGCTAATAATTGTTTTTCCCACAGGAGATCACAGAGCCTACAAAGATGAGCAAGACAGTTCGTGGTGCCTAAAAGAATGAGTCAAACAACATCCTTTAGAAGTTAAACAAACAGCGACAAGGAAAACTTCCAGTGGCACCTGTTCAAGACATGTCAGATGAAGTAAGTATAAATTCAACTATCAGGACTATTCAGCTAAATCCCTAGGCTATTATCAAATAATTCATTATTTTGACTATTGAGAACATTGCTCATGAATTGTCTCATCTATTTTACTGATCCCTTTCAGATAACTATTTCTAATAATATTAATCCAAATTTCTCTCAATGTGGAAAAAATATGTGGGTGTGGGGCCTATTGATTTTGGTTTTCTTCTTCTTTGTAGGATTCTAGTAGCCGAGCAGACCTGAGGGCTCTGCAGAAAGAAGTTGAAGAGCTGAGAGCGGAGAACCAGTCTCTGAAGTCAGAAAACAGTTCTTTGAAAGTCTCATTATCTACACTTACTGGTAAGATTTTAAATTTGAGTTTTTGCAAGTTTGCTAACCAGTAAAATGCATGTTAAATGACACTGAAATTTAATGGTTAACAAGCGATCACTTGTAAATAATCATTTAATGCAATTAATCTTAGTAAATAATAATTTAATGAGATTTGAAAGTTTTAAAACATTGTTGATCCTTTGTCAACAAGATTCTGCAATTTATGACTATTAACATTCTGACTGAATATTATCAATCCAACTGTCAGTACACATTTTGTATCTTTTATTTCACAGAACTGCCATCTGTATTTCATGACATCAAGACCTCGGTGAAGACAATGAATAAGGTGGCATCACGTCAGGCATAGACTCGCCCAGCAGAACCAGTCAGCTGCTGACACCATCAACATCCGAACCCTTGCCCTATCATACGCGATCACCCTCATCACCAGATCCATCAACTGGATCATCCGATGATTTAATTGGAGAAAGACAACATTCATTTCAATATTGGTAAGTATTTCTTACCCATCACAAGAACACAGTAGTAATAATAATATGGGTTCTTTCATAATAACTTAATTAAATTCAATTAACTGTAATAAACTGCCGTTGTCAACAAGTTCAGACTTGCAGTATGTCCATTTGAAGTGTATACTAAATAATTTGCCAACTCAAATTTTTTCTTTCTTTTTCTTCCAGTTGAAACTCGTAGAGTATTCCCCGACAAGAGAGAAGTGGACAAAGCCAGTATTCACCTGAAGCTGAACAATGCTTCGAAGCAATTAAAGAAGTAGTATTTTTACATTAACGAAGTGTTTGGACATTAACTGAGTGCATTTTATGATGTTGTATGGAGCGATTCAGTGCTAGTAGAATAAATATAGTTTTATATAAGAAATTATTGTGTTATTTTCGTTGTGTTATCAGGGCGTTGTCATTCTCTGAAATAGATTATTCTACAATGTTGTTCAGTATTGAGGATGTAATATAAATACCCAGTCCAAAGCGAAGCTACCAATCTATAGCTATAGTTCATTTGTAGTAAGCTATAGTTCATTTGTAGTAAGCTATAGTTCATCTGTAGTAAGCTATAGCTCATTTGTAGTAAGCTATAGTTCATTTGTAGTAAGCTATAGTTCATCTGTAGTAAACTATAATTCATTTGTAGTAAGCTATAGCCCATTTATAGTAAGCTATAGTTCATTTGTAGTAAACTATAGTTCATTTGTAGTAAGCTATAGCTCATTTGTAGTAAGCTATAGTTCATCTGTAGTAAACTATAATTCATTTGTAGTAAGCTATAGCTCATTTGTAGTAAGCTATAGTTCATTTGTAGTAAGCTATAGCTCATTTGTAGTAAGCTATAGTTCATTTGTAGTAAACTATAGTTCATTTGTAGTAAGCTATAGTTAATTTGTAGTAAGCTATAGTTAATTTGTAGTAAGCTATAGAATTTGAGCTGTAGTAAATCCGCAAAAGTACCACAAAATCGATAGTAATCTATAGATTTCAACTATAGATTTTTGTGGTAAATTTTCATAAGGGCCCCCCCCCCCCCACTCTCCTCCCGCCACACACACACAACCACCACACCGGGTGTATAGCTGGTACACTTGGTATATGGTAATCATGAGAGGAAAGTGTGAGGAAAGTGTGAGCTTGGTCGCTGCGGAAAGATCTGCTCTGGTAGCGGCAGCGGAAAAGGAGAAAATACCACAGATCCGTCGCATCAGAAGTTCATAATTGTCTATTAGACAATTATGAACTTCTGGTCGCATATAAGGCAAAGGCTCAATATCGGAGCTGCCTGTCTATAGATGTTATGGTGGCCAGCACCTGTTATGGTGGCCAGAAGAAGTATAATATCCGTTACCCGGTACCGAAGAACTCCATGCACGCAATTGTTCACCACCCTATAGCACTATACAACACTTTTATTCATCGTTGTCAATCAATCAATTTTAAATTTGAATGGCGTGTGCAACTGCGAAGCAGCTATGTACGCCAATAGCTATACATTGAGTTTGCTTAAAAAAACTTTTTTTCAGGTTTATATAAATAGAATAGTGTTGAATATCTGTGTAAGATGTTGAAATATGAAGCAAGATAGCTTCCACAGATAGTATTATTAGCTGGCGAGGTAGGTCAGAATATTTAGAGGAGAAATGGTACATAAATATCACCAGCAAGTACAAATCTCACAACGACCCAATTCAATAAAAAGTTAAAAACTCATTAAAAAGGCCAATATAATATACACAATATAAATAAGTATACCATATATATATATAAGCATATCAATTACTTTTAAGTTCTGAAAATGCTGTTATTACCTAAATCGGCAAGTGGGTATCATATAATTAGCAACTTCCTTAAAAACTTTATCTCTGTTTCGTTCTGGGTTAAGAACATGCTGGAACGTTTGGATAATCTTTGGCGTTCATTAGCATGCCGCCTGCACGTCATTAAATAATGTTGGACTGTGTCCTCCACGTCGCAAGTTTCACAGCGACCTGTTGGATGCCTGGCCATACTATGTAAGACGCTATTAACAGCAATGCAACCAGATAATAATCTGACATGTCTGAAAATAAGGCACCTCAGCCCGTCGATTAGAAAGAGACACACCGTGCAACCGGCATAAGATAAAGTTGTAATGACATGTAATATTTCATATAAAATTGGATGGCTTTAATCTCATGCAAAATTGCGCATAGCATGCACAGCACTTAAAGAATCAGTAAAAATGGCAGCTCTAAAGGGTTCAAAATCTCTTAACCAATGCAAAGAGCATGGAATTGCAGCAAGTTTCGTTTTAAAAACAGAAATATTATCACTCAATCGTTTGAATGAACTAAACTTAATTTCCGGTACAACAAAGGACGCCCCTCTTCTATCAGTATCCGGGCATTTAGAACCGTCAGTATATATATGTAGACTGTAGTACTCTCTGTTAAATCAAGATAATAACAGACAGTGATAGTGTACTGTTCCAGCTCTCTCCCCTTCACTGATTGGTCATTCGACCCCGCCATTTTAAACTAAGACGAGCATTCTCATTGGATCACTATTTATAGGAGCCACCCCAATCTTCATACAGAGCCACGTGACTGTCTCAGCTGACCGATGACATAGCGCGGCCTCGTTTTCGATTTCAAAATCTGGCGTCCAACTGGGAAAATGTTGTTGTTGCTGCATCAGCCGATCATTGGCCCTCCGAAGAAGGGTCCAATACTATAGGCTATATATATATATGTACATATCCACCCCAACTAGATAAAATATGTTCTTTTCCAACATATTTTGAGGATCAGATTTTCGAACTTTATTATGTAAATCATCTGATATAAATGGACTTACTAATTGCCATGGTGGAGATGGAGGGGTGAATAAATTAGACATCGAAAAATTGTCTATAGCCAATTCACTGAATAATTGTTTGGCCCGTATACTAAATGGTTGAGCACGTCTCACAGCTATATTAGTGAAAAAAGCATCATACCATGACTCTTTTAATGTTTCAGTCGCAGGATTATCTGGAGATATTTTTAATGTCGGGGCAAATTTAAGTATAAACCATTTCCGCCGAATATATAGTGAGAATTCATTACATGCTACCTGTAATGCATGTAGCGATGTTGAACGCATAGCCCCCGTTCATCGTTGTAACATAACTACAGCACTTTTATTCATCGTTGTTAGATAACACAGTCCAGTAGCCAGAACAGATTAGGACCCCCCTTGTTCCTGACGTATGACGACGAAGTTTCTCTTGTACTTGACGTGACTGTGTGATATGACGTACTATCAACCAAATGAATGTGACGTGAAGTATGACGAATGGCGCGTGACTGGCTGAAAAGATATAAAATGAATCAACCTATGAGATTCGTTTTTCATATTATATACGATAAGTATCCACTGATGCCCTGTATAAAGCTTATACATAACATTAAGTTGGGCATGTACAATAGGTTATCGAAACAATATACATAGAGTTCAATATCAGTAATTTATATTATGCTTCCATGTACCAAATTATATTTCAATTGATATGCATGAAGCATAGTATACATCGCCTAAATCAGTATATACAACACTCGTACAGAGAACGTCCAATTCCTACGTCTAAAATAAAGTTTCTGATAAAGAAAACACATGTTTCACATACGAACATCTAACATATGCCCAATATACCGCAGTTATGTACCAAGGGAGATAACTCTGCACCTACTTCATAAACGTGGCCTGTCTGAGAAGCACATGGTTTTACATAGCTGTGAAAACAAACAAACATTCACAAAGCTTTATGGGCTCAAATAATGCGCCAGACAACATCAACTGTATGCGGTTTATGAATTTACATTTTTACAGAGATGATAGCATATGAATTATAGCTTAGCTCTAAGTAAAACATACCGTTTTTGTAGACTTCGTCTCAAAGCAGAAAACTCATTGAGTCCTACCATTTTACCTCGTAAGCTGCATTGCTTCACATGCACACGCTCTAGCAGACTGGTAGACCGCAAGATTAGCCTCACGTACACCAGTAGTGAGTCCAGCTAGACAAGATATTAGTCTCTAGCATCTGAATCATATTAAATAAAATAATTCTCAATAAAAACTGAACACATAAGTTTGTCCGTAACAAGAAGTTTGAGGTGGTAATCTTGCAGTCGCGAGACGAGTTCCCGTTTAGTCACATTATTTACACGGCTATGGGAAGTAGTAGACTGCTCTCGAGCAAACAAATCCAACCTGGCTAACCTGGCTTCAAATGGTAAGGAATAACATAAAATTTGCTGAAGAAGATCTTCAAGCGGTCAATTCTTCTGAAAGATATCGCAGGCGAGGAAATCTTTATTGTGTCAGCCATCAACCCAGCAAGATATAGATCATCGCAAATAGCGGCTGCGTCTGGCCGATGCTGTCCGAAAAGGTCCAACCAGGTTCAGTCATAAGGGGTCACGTCCAATCGATCGAGGCGGTTTATCGATAAACGAGTAAAACCGATAAATATCTCGTCTCGAAGGGTCCCGGTTTATCTCTATCGATTGTTGACCCGTTTTGGTCCCGGTTTTCCCTCGAAGCGCAAGACCATCTCGATCCTCCTCGAAATAACTCGACATGCTTCGAGAATGGAATCGAGATGCCATCAAATGAAAGTTTGAACCATTCGAAAGGCGTATACTCTGTGGCAGCGAGATTGATCTAGGCGTGTACATGTGCATTTAAACAGGAATAATGAATTAGATAATTTTGTTATTCCCTAAACGTTTCTCTAAACGTTATGAATGGAAAGAAAAAAAACACCACAAATTTAAAATGTATAAACTGGCTCATTATTATTCGGTTAATTTGAACCTGTTTTTAGAATTTGAATCACTTCATAAGATTCTTGCAGAAAATGCGAATTGAAATAAATTCCGCAAGTCTACAATAAAATTCCACATGTCCCTCTGACAGTTTATTAGAAGGGGAGATCTTTATCGTCAGATATCCCCCCCCCCTCCCCCCGTGGTCAGAAATAAAGAGACTACCACGTGGACCACGTCTGGTAATTCACTGTAAACCGGAGAATATACACATAAACGCTCAATCGAAGTTTTGAGACAAACAACACGCGGTATCGTTTTTAGTAAAATGTACGTAACCGTTGGTATAAAGCGTCATTGCTCTGTGAATTGGTGGGTAATTACTTCACTCTTTGGTTAATTTCCCAGACACATGAAATCAGCAACAAATAACAGTACGTGAATATATTATCAAGCCCCCGCCAACAGCATTGTTTCGGTTTGTTTTCAGAAATTAACTCCTCTCCCTTCGCTGTTGTTTCAAGCCGACGGGTTTTCACGGACCGACTGTGGCGTGACTTATCAACACCTCTAGTTCCGATTGCCAGTATTTCCGCTAACCACGTTCAGGCAAGCTTTAGTGTCAAAAATAAAAGTTGTTGATATAATCTCCTTATTTGAACTATATCACAGTAATTCTTTTAAAATGGAATCTGCAATGAATATTACCGACTTATCAAAAAATTACACACCGAGGTAATACATCGATCAAACATTTAACATAACATTCATTTTTCGGTTGACACGATCCATGTTTGGTCAGAAAACCAACTTTATAGAACAATAAATAACGCATGCTTCCATATAATTTTTATTCAGATCATATCCAGTTGATGTCATTTATTCCGCGACGGATACTAGTCCGATATACAATCAAATATTTATGTGAGAAAAGTTCACTCAATTATATATTCATAATTTATATATAGATAAATAAAAGTTTTCGTTTAGTTGGATTCAGGAAACATCAGAACATAGATATATCGATTAAACGATGAATAAAATGGAAAACGAATTTCAAAAAGCGCCCCCAAAATATGGTACCCGTGCAACACTCTAATCGCCTGAGAAGTTAAGATAGGACAAATTAACGGGAAAAAACAGAGGCCTATTGGAACCGGGACCCCCTTCGAGATTAAAGATAAATTTCGTATCCATCTCGAAAACCGAGACGTTCCGATCGAGATGGAACCGAGAACAAACCGAGAGACGTCTTCAGGGGTCCCGGATCTGCGTTCCCGGTTTCAACCGAGAAATTTCTCGATACATCTCGAAGGCATCGAGAAAGTGCCTCGATTAATTGGACGTGACCCCTAAGCGAGCGACATCTGGGCAAGCAAAAACTCAAGACGAGAATATCGTCCTTCAGGACCCGAAGAAAAGCACAACGAGCTAGTTGAGACCAACGCCCAGTTCCCCACGGCCCAGATGACCTCGTCCAACGGGTTTGCATCATTAACAATGAAGCGACTGTCATCCACGAAGACAAAACACCGCACTGTTCAGCTACATGGTCCAAAGTGGCATCCTGGACGCATTTGAGGTGACTGGGGCTATACTATCGTTTGAGACCCAGAAGGGCTCCCCAAATATTGCACTCTTGGATGCTCTGTTATCAACAAGATCACTCAGATCTCGAAGGCAGACATTGAACTCCTAACCCGGAGCCTCGATACAGACCCCGGCGATATGGACACCCTGGTAAGGGACATCTGGCTTATGACCAGGGTCTACCTGGAGCAGCGGCCATTTCCGAGGCTGTGGATTTGCGATAACGGGGTAGCAGTCTCGATAACTTTATTTGAGCTAATGGCCCAGCTTTTTTCAGAGACTGACAATGTTCAACATTGTTGAGGTGAAATTCACCATTTTACGCCTGATCTCATTATGTGGCCGGAAGAAGACGTCAACTTGGTATACCTCATGTGGGACCTAAACCTCAAACATTGGCCTTGGAATCATGCACGGAGCTGAAAGGTAGATTTGCCAGATATTCTATAATAACCAAACCTTGACAACGTCTTAGGGGACATTGCTTAGCTTTGTGGTCGATGCGTCTGCCTGGTGTATTTAATCTCAACGATCCCATGATAGTATACTTTTGAGCTGTAGTAGACTAGAATGTGGTGTGTCCATCGCAAGCCGGTATACTTAGAGGCTTGATGAAGCGATATGTCCATCGCAAGCCGGTGTACTTAGAGGCTTGATGAAGCGATACAGCTATTCAAGTGTTGAAGCATTGAAGAAGCAGCCAGTATCCTCTAGCTGTCGTATCGCCCGAAAAAGAGCAGTTAAGTGGGTTTTTTAGGAAGCGCATTAGCAGCACTACTGAGCGCCCATGAGCCGGAATTTATCCTTTCTCAAAAATAGGCTATGAAACTGGAAGTAGTGGCTGGATACGCGCTACAACAATTTGTAGGAGGCATAGACAATATACCGACGCCGATGAGCAGCTCCCGACTTTATTTGAGCCAAAGTCCACTGCTCAAGGCGAATAACAAACCGATAGCCGAGGTTCACGATCTGTAGCAGTTACCTATTCGGTTCTGCTCTATTCAAGATCGGAGGTTCTATTAGCACGAATGTCAAATCAGATGCATCCGATTACAAAATCTAATGATTTCTTGTTGTTTTCATACTTACGGGCGAGTTGTAGATTTCAATGGTAGTTCGTGGCGTTTGTTCTATTCATCTAGACCCGTGCGACCGAGAGCCCCGAAAAAATTGTTCCCTCCTGAAGCGGTTCGAGCATATACGAGGGCATCGCCCAAACATCATAGCAAGGGTGATGGAAAAAAGACCCACAGGCAAATCTACTTACTGCATATTTATAAAAAATACCACCAGGACCAACACGGAATGCCACAGAAGTCATTGCTTCTCCGGCTTCTATGAAACTAACAACACAATTATTCAGTATCATTCTAAGATGGTGTCGGGAATTATTTCTTGCTTGACAAGCATGTCTTGGATCGCCATGACAACTGCAATGATAATGGAAGGATTCACTGCGTTGTTGACTATCTTTATCTTGAAATATAGATATCTTAAAGGTATAGATTCAATGGGCGTATTTTCTGTGTTATATCACTAGCTGTACGGTAATTTCCCACAGCTATTCCCTATGTGGCGGCCCGAACCCTCATCCGTGCAAAGAAGAGGTACACATCCCATATGGCATACGTTCCTGACGCAAACGGGACTGATATCACTGGGTAGCGCGTTAAGTTTGACATGCCATAACACCGCACTCTTACCTATGCCAATGCGCCGGTGACGTATAACACGTTGTATAGAATTGACTGGCGGCTCTGGCAATGATTACGCATAGGCAGACCAAGCTGTGTGACCGTTTAATAATGCAACCTACTATCGTATACGTCGCGTTGGCGTCACCCGTAGCTTTAACCACACGGGAGTAGTCAACGTACGCCAGCTCGTAGCTGATGTGGTATTCAAAGCGGCCTGATAAAACAGCAAATGGGAATTCAGCAGATCGAATTCCAGATGTTTGCAAGACTGATCCCTGACAGCCTCTGCTATAAAGGCTTATAATTATGGTCTCTTCCATCTGTAGCTCCTCCAGTCGTGATTATCAAATCCGCTAGATTGTCATCCAGAGTGCCTTGGTAGACTACATTCTCGTGAAGCCGAGGAATACGTCGCTGCCGTTGATGCTGTGGGCTTCATTGGCCTCGATCTGTCGAGTGATGGAGTTTTCGATCAGTATTGCGATTTCGCGGTATTGGAGTTAATATCTGTCGTATTAGTACCTTTTAATATATTGCCAGCAGAGGGACATGAGTTCAACGAATTTGGGCATGAGGACCAGGTGTATGATCACCAAGAATATACTAAACGTTCTTCTCCACTGAACCGACACCCGAGCCTTACGAAAAGGGGTAAGAGTCGGCGGACTTAAAGTCGCATCCCCGACGTTGGCTTGACAGGAATTTACCCAGGTTCGCTTGACATTGGAGATCGACCCGTTAGAATTTCTAATCCCAGTTGCCAGAAGTTAACACAAATGTCATAAAAGCTAATCGTGAACTGGAGAATTACACCACCAACAACTGCAAAGTTGGTCATTGGTAAATCTCTACAACGCACCTGATGCTAGCTCGTCGATATCCTAGCAAATCTCACGGAGTTAGACGAGCATATTGCTCAACCCTGAACAAGTCAATGAGACGAAGTGCAAACCTCGACGAGGAAGTTAGAAAAGGGCTGCTTGACTGTGTGACATGAAAAGAACGCTTCGTCTCTAGGTACATTATTAACAGAAAAGCCCTGCGCTTGTAGATTAACGGAGTGCATAGAACCATTTGACGCATCAACCACGAAGACACCACACTAGCCGATGGTGGCAAAAACCTGGAGAAGCGGTCTCAGCGTTTCGGTTTGTCGTATCCACGATTCTCTCGCAGAGCTTACCGGCTCACTACATCCCCTACTGCAGATAGCCCCAGGTGAACAAGTCAAGGCGTGAAGGAAAGGGTCAAACAACACATGAAATGAAAAGCTGCAGCTGAACTTCCAGCTAGTATTGTCGGCATAGTTTCACGGCTGCTTTCACTTGTTGCACGCACTGTTGGATGGCTGACCAAGCAGGTACTACCGATCGGTGTTTTGGGTATTCTGTTAGCAGTCTCTCGGCGCTATGTTTCCTCAACAAATTTATTGCAACTTCAATCATAATCCCGCTGACAAGCTTGGCATCTTCCTTCACCACTTTCGTGTATCCTACATCGTACGACCGAACCGTGTCGGCGACTGGAGAGCGTTTACAGATGAGATCCTGACTTGCACATGTGCCGCTGTTTGGGTATGGTCACCCAGAATCTTGTCAGGACCCATGTCTGGATGGAGTAGTTGACACGTTCTACTCCTATCTGGGCATGAAATGGTTCCTTGAGCTATAGTTATAGTCTGTGGAGGCTCGAATTTTCATCGGTGAAGGATGTGCGGGTAGGATAAAATACAGTACTCTCCTCGTGGTAGTATTCCAATTTCGTGGCATATATCCACACGGTGTCAAGCCATTGGTTTTCACTCTGTTTCTTTCGTCAGTCGGAATACGAAGACTCCGAATTTGCAGCAGCTGCGCTCATACAGGTCTTCGTATTGATGCAGTTCTGTTCCTCAGGCAGGGGTACACGCGGACCTGAATAAACACGGCATATATGAGGACGCGTCATGCAGATGGCGCTGAACTCGAAAAGTGATATTTGCAAGAAACGCTGCACCCTGCTGTTACAAGCGTCTGGTCCGTCATTCATAATTCAGTCGTCGTCCATTAGAGAATATCCGCGTCCATAATCCAAAGACCTATTCCATATTCCATATAACAGTATTAGCACCAAATTCAAAAAGACAATCATAGTATACATAAACACAGGCTTGTTTCCTGCAAGAGAGAAGCGGTCAACAGTTTTCAATGATGCCGGCAAGACATCATGATGTTCCAAAAATATCAAATCCGTATCGCTGATCAATATTCTTAATCCATAATATTCGTTATAGAGTCGTCATCTAAAAAATGATGTATCTCAGTCACGCTTTGATTGTGCCTGTTCATATGAGTACCATGAGGATCTTGAAGTACATGGGTTCATACGGCCCCTAGCCCCGGGTTAAGCGGAATTAGACACAAGTTACGAAACGTAACGCCATAGATCTTGCACGCTACGGTCGTATTTTGCTATCAGCATGCGATATGTATCGCCAGATTTTAGAAACTTTGAGTGGAGGCGCTTTTTGGAATAGCCCTGTTTTATAAGTTTCTGCAACAATGTTTTGTGACGTTGATTAAAATCGTCACATTTAACACAGGATCTAGCAAATGCTACTAGGCGAGATATGTATACGCCATATGCAGAAAAGGATAGTTTACGATGTCGAAATTGTAATCATCTCATTTGTCATACAGTCGACGAGAGAGAAGGCCCGCTTCATTTTTATAGAGATATAGGTCTAAAAACGATATGCCTGTAGGGTTATCTGTAGTTTCCTTCAAATCCAGTGAAGGTGGATAATCCTTTACTGTGTCATTTATATAGCGATTATCCACAGCGAGAAGATCGTCTATATAGCGTTTGGCGAATGAGGAGGAACGGGCTTTGAATGGATCGGCTAGGGGCCGTATGAACCCATGTACTTCAAGATCCTCATGGTATTCATATGAACAGTCACAATCAAAGCGTGACTGAGATACATCTTTTTTTTAGATGACGACTCTATAACGAATATTATGGATTAAGAATACTGATCAGCGATACGGATTTGATATTTTTGGAACATCATGATGTCTTGCCGGCATCATTGAAAACTGTTGACCGCTTCTCTCTTGCAGGAAACAAGCCTATGTTTATGTATACTATGATTGTCTTTTTGAATTTGGTGCTAATACTGTTATATGGAAAATGGAATAGGTCTTTGGATTATGGACGCGGATATTCTCTAATGGACGACGGCTGGATTATGAATGACGGACTAGACGCTTGTAATTGAAAACGCCTGCATTTAGTCATATTCATAAGAGAACAGATATAGGTCAGTCAATAGGGGTGCGCAGTTAGTACCCATTAGAATACCTATATGCTGTTGATATATTGTGTTGCCAAATTTCACATAGATATTTTTGATGAGAAATTCAAGCAACTCTATAAACAAAGAAACACCCCATGAATGATATATCTTGTATGTAGTAGAGCTAAAGAATGCTTTATGGCTTCCGACATTAAAATATCTACGATCACTATTAATGAACTTAGACGGTCAACAAGGTCCTGATAAGGGATTGTGGTATAGAGAGTCGTGAAATCCCATGTGGATACATGTCTATACGGTATGTGACCTTCAGCATAAAGTTCTTCCGTAAGATATTTTGAGTTTTTCAATATCCACATACATTCAACGCCAGAGTTTTTAGAAATAGTGGCGCAATACCTTTCCCAAAATGCTTTTACCTCCTGAAGGGCCCTCGTCAACAGGTTGAAAGAAGCTTGGTGGTGCAGCTTCTAGAACCAGCTCTGAATCTAGCTTTGTATGATGATTTATGCATTTTGGAAGTCCAGTATACTTTGGTATATCGTTATGTTTGGTTGGAATTACAAGCGCCTAGTCCGTCATCCATAATTCAGCCGTCGTCCATTAGAGAATATCCGCGTCCATAATCCAAAGACCTATTCCAAATTCCATATAACAGTATTAGCACCAAATTCAAAAAGACAATCATAGTATACATAAACATAGGCTTGTTTCCTGCAAGAGAGAAGCGGTCAACAGTTTTCAATGATGCCGGCAAGACATCATGATGTTCCAAAAATATCAAATCCATATCGCTGATCAGTATTCTTAATCCATAATATTCGTTGTGAAGTCGTCATCTAAAGAATGATGTATCTCAGTCACGCTTTGATTGTGACTGTTCATGTGAGTACCATGAGGATCTTGAAGTACATGGGTTCATACGGCCCCTAGCCGGGGTTAAGCGGAATTAGACACAAGACCGATACCTCTTTCCTTGAGAAACGTTTTGTGATTGTTAAATAAATCTTCCAGAGTAAATGCAGTTTGAGAGTAAGTAGACGTATTTGATGCCGATATTTTTACTCTCAATTCTTCAACCAGCACCTGGTAATAGTAATATTTACATATGAATATTATATTATTTGGAGCTTTGTCTGCTGTGGCACACGATACTGCGGATTTCAACCGGCTATGCCAAACCCACATGGCGTTTGCGCTCCAATCGCAAACAATGGCATCTGCCTCGACATACGCAGCGCGATACTTTTGTTAGATAAATCCCCCCAGCACTGTACGCCACGTCCTTGGATATCATTGCTAAACAGTCACCCTTGAGAAGCAACGGCGAACATGTGTGTTACTGTTCGAAATGGATAGGCTACTTACTTCATCCACTCATCAACTATCCCTGCGACAGCCTGCGTGTCAGTATATGTTCAATTATCATTTTAAACGGCTTTCACAATGCACGAACACGTGAGAGGGCGATTGGCGTACACGTTCTTTGAATGTCCATGAACTCGACTTCGAGCGCATTATATACAGAGCCAATGATTTGACGGTGGCTCAGTCGATCAAGTGGTTTGTGACCATCAAACAAGAAATCTGGCATTCCGAAGGTTTGTGAGCACATATTGAGTCAGTATATATGTGCGAACCCGACTTGCTGTTAACACCATGAGCGTCTCCGTATATACATTAAACAGGGAATATTGTGTACTTAGAGCTGGATGACATCCTATCTCGCCAACTTCCAGGATTGCATATTCAGAAAGCGAGAATTACCCCCCCCCCCCCACCTCACTTTTATGAATGGAAGTCGGTGATGGGTTCGACACACCTGTGTGGGCTCTATTCGTGACGTGTGCAAAAATTCGAGACACAGGCGTGATATGGAAGCGCGGTCCGTGTAACCTTGCACAGTTCAATTTTCGTTTTTCGTTTTTAGTTTCTCGAAATCAAAAATTGAAATTTGACGGACAATTTTCAATTTCTGTTTTTCGCTTTCGGTTTCTCAAAATCAAAAATTGAAATTTGACAGTCAATTTTCAATTTTCGTTTTTCTTCACGCAAAAATGAAAATAGAATTTTGAAAATTGCCTCGACTTGTCCGTTTTTCGTTTTTTTGATTTTAGCTTTGGTTTTAGTGCGCACGCCCACGGGTTTTGATGTCATGCCGGGTCCGCAGAGTAGTATGGAAAGCGCAGATCAGGTCGTATATGGAGCAAAATATGGAAAATCAGTGAAATGAAAGACATGAGTGGATCTGAAGCGTTGAAGCATTCTTGATTCTTATTGGTATTACATGTTTTGTTGGTATCCGTATAAGTACTATGTTTTAAAAAAATAATCAATAGCGGTTGTGTTCACGAATGTTGTTCGCTTTATAACGCCCTAAACATATATTTTTAGAACTGCGGAAGATCTAGGAGTGTGTCATAATTGGCTGAAGCCCCAATGCCAATAATCAATAAGAACAGCGGGATGGCATATTCGTGTGCATGCGCAGTCGGCCTGTACTATTCTAGTGTGAATGCCAGGCTCCAGGCATCTCGTTTAGTACAACTCACATGTTACGCTCCGCACCTCCTATACGACCCGATTCGCGTTCTCTACTCTACACCTCGCACCGTAATTGACGTCATATAACTATTGTGCGTGGGCACTTAACACTGATACGTCAAAGTTAAAATAAAAAAAATTTAAAAACGGACAACTCGAGGTAATTTTCAATATTTGATTTTCATGTTTGTGCCAAGTAAAACGAAAAACGAAAATTGACTGTCAAATTTCAATTTCTGATTTTGAGGAAATAAAAACAAAAAAACGAAAATTGAAAATTGACCGTCAAATTTCAATTTTCGGAAACCAAAACGAAAATTGAAAATTGACGGTCAATTTTCAATTTTTGATTTTGGGAAACCGAAAATGAAAAACGAAAATTGAAAATTGACCGTCAAAATTTCGTTTTTTGATTTTGAGAAATCCAAAACAAAATTTTCTATAATTTTCTATATTTTCTATAATATATCACCATTCATATGACGTAAATTAATATAATTTATGATTTTGGAAAATTACGTCAAAATTCGTTGTAGTTCAGCGAATCCCTTCCCCCATGTTGAATGAACCGGAGGACACCTTGACCGACGGATAGGTCCGACAAAGACGATTTTTATCACTCACTTGCGTTATTGATTTAAAATGTATTCACTTCTCGCCAGAAAGATAAAGGTTTGCTTGAAAGGTTTATGTAATTATATTTGTTCATAATTGATGAGAAATTACGTTAAAACACTTGAAAGTGAGCGAAATTCAGTTTTGGACGGGACACAGTTGGCTGCAAACCAACCGTTGTCTCTGTTAAGCCGACATCTAATATGCTGAGCACTGACCGCCGGCAGATACATGGTCGGCTTGGGGCACGCGAGTTAACACTCCGAACATTCTGACGGGAATTTCTCGGTATGTTTGCGAACGTATATTTCTGCTTAGGCTGACAATGTCTGAAATTGTATCCGTAAAGAAGCGCTCTATGTTAGTCTGTTCGTCCATAGCATGACTGTGGGTCTGGGAGCCGTGGATGTTGATGTCGAGGTCCATTCATCTCCCACTGCTGTTGCTCAAGTAATATGTGTGTGCATAGCCACTGTATTTGGACGTGTTCGTTCATAACATGAACCTGGATTTGCACAGAGAAGGCAAAGTCTTGTTTCCTAATTTAAGACCAGCATTCAGTCGAACAAAATGTGGGCGTCATAATGGTTTGTTTTCTGTCGACCCCCTCCCCCCCCCCCCATCCTACCCTTTAATTTCTCGTCCGCACCAATTCAATCGCACACATATCTGCATCAGCCATTTTGTGAGGAACAAACGTTGGTGGTAGACAAAAGTCGGACGCATCAGCCTTCTCTAGCCCTCTCCCGTATTACATATTTGAAGCTGATTTATAATGAAGTCGCATAAAAATAAGCGAGGACCTCAACATGTACTACAATTAAAGGTCAACCCAAACGGAATTTATTTTTGTCTAAAAGTCCTTAAAAATCATAGTTCATACTTCACTTTGTATGAAAAAAATATTGAAAAAATTCTAATCTGATCAGAAACACACGTAATATGGAAGCAAAGTGGGCTTTTTCACACTTTCACAGCTGGGTTGGTGACGTCACGCAGGGCAATTGCCTGAGAAAAAATAGCGGGAAAAAACCGCTACAATCCACCGAAAGTTCCCAAAAATGTGTTTTTACTACCGGACAGCCTTTAATTGAGGCTAAAATTAAACTTCGGGACTGTACAACGCTTAAACAAATTATAGAGATCAATTTGTTCATATATCAGGTCTGGTGAAAATTACAGAATGATATTTTGTACGTCGGGAATTGAACTCGGGTCACTTTATCTAGAGGCAGCAGACACGTTACCCATTACTGGTGCAATATTGATGAAAAAATTTAGAAAGTTTTACTGATTTCAAAATTATTCCCGATATATACTTAGCATGTTAAATAGTAAGGCGGATTTTCGCAAAGTATGAATGTCACAACCTATGGAATTTTCCAAAACAGCCCTTGGTGTCCTACAAACATATTTATGAAAATGATGACAAATTAGGGGGAAAAAATTCAAAGAGATCAAGACTCATTAATTTGTTCCTCTCCACGGAACTCTTTGTAAAAGGCGAAAGATTTATGCGTGGGTTTGAAGAGAAGCGAGAAACTGGGCGCTGAGCGGTGAACAGTATTATATCGGGATTCCCACAGGTTGCCAATTCGTCTGTTTCAAGATACCCACAATGGAAACTTTTGTGAAGTGGGTATCTTAAAACCGCCAGTTAAAAGATTTAAAATACTTCTATTAAATTGGCCCTTATAGCAGCAATAAGAAGAATTAGCACATTTTTTTTATTTTACTTTTCATTCCGTGTTTCTACTTAAATCGAAAATAAACGAGAGATCCTGAAGGATCTTGGCGCCCACCATTGTCCGATAATTGTAAGCTTAATGACAAGAGGATTTTTTTGTCCATTGTTACTAAGACGATTGAGTTGTAATTTTGTTTACAGAATTTCAAATCTGAGCGAAAATATCGAAAAAGGGACACTGAAAAACACCAAGATATAATCTTTCTAAGTTTCAAGATTTCTAGAAACTGTACTTCTGTCGGTTGTTATAGTACAAGAGAAATGAGCAAAGTTAGTCTGAAAGTGAATGTACATGTACGGAGGATCCTTCATCTTCGTTTTGTAGTATTTTTTATTTTTTTTGCACGTGTCATCATTGGGTACTGGAAGCGAAGAAAAATCTCTTTGACACTTTGGCATACTTAAGATTTTATAATTAGGAACGAATGCTAATTCTGTTCTGTTTACTGGACTAGTTTCAGATCTCTCTTTTAAGATATCATGCTCGAAACTAGTAAGATGGTACAATACTTAATACTGAAGGGATCCGGTCCGCGCAGTAATGTTGAAACTTCGAATTTGAAAGTGTCTGAATCCTGATTATATCCCTTGAGTCGAAACATGCAGAGTTTACAGTTGTCGAGTTGTGGCATTGTGTCACAAGAGTGACGTCCCTTCATGTAGCTGACCCGCCGACAGACGAAAGGGTGGGGCAGTTCACATGCAACTGCATGGACTAAGAAAACTGATTTAAAATTTGAAGAAATACATTTTAATTCCGAATTATTTGAACTCCTATATGGAAGGTGAAGATATGGATATTCTCTATAGTCAATATATAGAATATGCCCCACCGTTTGATCCGCCAACTCTTGTGATGCCGGTCAAAACTCGGGAATACCGTATTAATTGGATTTTCGAATCGGACCAGAAAATGTATCTTGCACAACGAGGCCCCATGTGGGACCTGTGTACCAAATTTCAGAAAGATCTAGGAAATATTTCTTGAGAATTCACGATAACAATGTTTCAAGGGGAAATTCAAGATGGCCACCTGGCAGCCATATTGGATTTTCGAACCGGACCAAAAATGGTATCTTGCATAACTGGGCCACAAGGGGAATCTGTGTACCAAATTTGAGGATGATTCATGCAGTACTTCTTGAGAAATCACGATAAAGTTTCATTGGGAAATCCAAGATGGGCGCCTGGTGGCCATATTGAATTGAATTTTGAATTGAGTTGAATTGAATTTTTATTCACCACTCAAATGAATATGTATATACCAAAAATATGGTATAAATTATTACAAAATATGTGCAAACAATATAATCTACATGCAACGCAATAAAGTGATTGGCGGGAATAAAACCCCAGGGGGCTTGTTCTATCCCTGTAGGACAAATGGGTAGCATTTATATATATATATATAAATATATAGTTTATAATACACATTTCTAATTTACTTTATAATATATGGTGATTAGTGAATATTAGCTCTCTGTTGACTTTTTAAAAAACAATTTTATTGTTACAGCCTTAGTTGCGATAATGGGGTTCAGATTTCCAGTAGATACGTGTTTAGTTTGGATTTGAATAACGAGGTACATGTAGATTTCATACATTTGATCAGAGAAGGTAATTTGTTCCACTCTCGAGGTCCTGTAGTTTTTGTGGTATAATATGACAAGTTTGATTTATAGATGGGTCGGTAGAGGTTCAAATTCTGGCTTCTAGTTTGGTAACGGTGTACATCTGATTGTTTTGTAAAGTAATTTTGGAAGCTTTTTGGTAGTAATTCTGGGTGGTGCATAAATTTATGCACCATCAACAGACATGCGTACATATTTAATTTGGGTAGTTGTAAAATTTTCAATTTTATAAATAATGGTAATGTATGGTCTAGCTTTTTAGATAAAGTTATCACTCGCAATGCTCGTTTTTGCAGCATGATACGCGGACTCAAATGAGTTATATATGTATTCCCCCAGAGAAGGTTACAGTAGGACAAATAAGGGAATATCATTGAGTAGTATAATATGTATAATGTTTTCTTATTTATTGAATTTCTTAAGTAATTAATGATTCCGATATTTCGTGAAATTTTATTACAGATATAATTTATGTGTGATTTCCAGTTTAGTTCCTCGTTGAAAAAGACGCCCAAAAAACTTAAATTTACTGACACGTTCAATTTGATGTCCAGAAATTAATTCGACATTATCAATTGATCGCTTTCGGCTATTTGGCCTAATGATAATATACTTTGTTTTCTTTATATTCAGTGATAGACGGTTACAACAGAACCAGTTATGTATTTTATGTAATTCCTCAGACATGATTTTAATGGTGTCAGCAAGGTGTTCAGAAGAATATACAGTACTGGTATCATCAGCGAAGAGAATAATTTTAAGTAAGTCTGTAGATCTATGCAAGTCGTTTATGTATATAAGGAAGAGTATAGGACCTAGAATTGATCCCTGAGGAACCCCGATTTCAACAGGTAAACAATTTGAGGAACTGCCGTTATAGACTACAGTTTGTGACCTATTTGTCAGATAACTGCGAAACCAACTGATCGACTGGTCACGAAAACCATAATGTTCTAGCTTAGAAAGAAGATTATTGTGATTCACGGTGTCGAAAGCTTTGGATAGGTCTAAGCATGATACAATGCTGAATTTTTTAGATTCTTTTGCAGATGCGAGTATATCATACAAAGAACACGCAGCCATGGATGTAGAGTGGTTGGCCCTAAAACCATATTGATTTTTTGAGATTACATCATTTGCTTCTAAAAATTCTGTTATCATCGTAGCAGCAAGCTTCTCAAGTATTTTGCTAACACACGGTAAGATAGATATTGGCCTATAGTTCGACAGGATTGATTGGTCTTCAGATTTAAATATGGGTGTTATTTTAGCAGATTCACAGACGTCAGGGACAATACCAGAGGAAAAGGAAAGGTTCATAATTAATGTAAGAGGCTCGGCGATATGATCAGACACTAATTTCACAAGTGACATCCGGATATCATCTAACCCAGGTGCGGTGGATTTCATATTCATTATTGTAGTTTTTACAATTTGCGGGGTTACTGGAGAGAAATGAAAATCATTAGGAACTCGAGTATCAAGATACGTTCTGAAACTGGTGTGAGTTTTAGGTATTTCGGAATCTAGCCTTGATGCTATTGTACTAAAATACTCATTAAATTTAATGGCAATTGTTTCATTATCAGATATTTCTTCGCCGTCGACATGAAATGTCTTTGGCATCTGAGTTGATTTGTTTCTGTTCATCAGTTGGTTTATTGTTTTCCAGGTGCCCTTTATATCCTGATTGCTTTTATTAAATTTCAGATCGAAATATTGCTTCTTAGATGTACGTATAGTGTGGTTTAATTTATTTCTGTATATTCTATACTGATTATGGATAGTTTCATCATGTCCAGCAAGACGTAGTCGGTAGAGTCTATTCTTTTCATGGATCGAGTTTAAGATCGCAGGTGTGATCCACGGTTTTATGATTTTTCGTTTAGAGGCTGTAATAGTTGTCAGAGGGAAGCAATCATTATATATGTTTGTAAATTTTATAACAAAGTTTTCCAGGGTCAAGCTGGGGTCAGTGCCATCGTGCTCATTTTCATTCCAGTCACTGTCCTGGACTGTTTGTATAAATCTTTCCTTTTGTTCATTTGTAAATTTGCGGTACGTGATACTGTGTTTAGCTGGTGTACAGCTGTAACTGGTTTTCAGAATATGAGAAAACTGGGAAGTGGTCGGTGATGTCAGTTAGGAAAATACCGGATAACAGATTTTCCTGGTGAAAGTTAATAAAGACGTTATCAATTAGAGTTGCTGAGCGGGATTGGACTCTTGTCGGTTTAGTAATTTGGGGAAAGAAATAATGGGATTTCAGGGTTTCAAGAAATTCCTTGGTTGGCCCGTGTTGATCGGTTTTAAAAAGATCGATATTAAAATCACCCATCAAAACACACTTATTTTTTTCGATATCTTTTGATTTGAGGAGAGAAAGTAGATGACTATTGAAATTATTTACATTTTTTCCTGGGGGTCGATAAAATAGGCCTACCAGTTATTTCGTATCTTGAAACATTAATTCAAGGAAAAGTGATTCATATTCTCCATTTTCGTCGACTTGTGAAAGGTCATCTCTTATTTTAGCAGATTTCATATCATTGTCAACGTAAAAAATTAGTCCACCACCCCTTCTCTTTGTTCTCGAAGATGCGAAGGGGGTGTAACCAGGTATATCAAACAGATTTTCTGTCGTTGGGTTGAGCCAACTTTCGGAAAAGCCCAAAACAGAAAATTTATTATAACAGTGGCCATATTGGATTTTCAAATCGGATCAGAATAGGTATCTTGCATAACTAGGCGACAAGAGGGAACCTGTGTACCAAATTTGGTAAAGATCCATGCAGTAGTTCTTGAGAAATCGCAATAACAAAGTTTCATGGGGAAATCCAAGATGGCCGCCTGATGGACATATTGGATTTGGAATCGGACCAGGAAAGGTATGTTGCACAACTGGACCACAAGGGCAACCTGTCTACCAAATTTGAGAAAGATCCAGGCAGTATTTCCTGAGAAATCGCGGTAACAAGGTTTCATGGGGAAATCCAAGATGGCTGCCTGGTGGCCATATTGGATTTTCGAATCGGACCAGAAAAGGTTTCTTGCACAACTAGACCACAAGGAGAACCTGTGTACCAAATTTGAAGAAGATCCATGAAGTAGTTCCTGAGAAATCGCGGTAACAATGTTTCATGGGGAAATCCAAGATGGCTGCCTGGTGGCCATATTGGATTTTCGAATCGGACCAGAAAAGGTTTCTAGCACAACTAGTCCCCAAGGGGAACCTGTGTACCAAATTTGAAAAAGATCCATGCAGTAGTTCCTGAGAAGTCGCGGTAACAAGGTTTCATGGGGAAATCCAAGATGGCTGCCTGGTGGCCATATTGGATTTTCCAATCGGACCACAAAAGGTTTCTTGCACAACTAGTCACCAAAGGGAACCTGTGTACCAAGTTTGAAAAAAGATCCATGTAGTAGTTCCTGAGAAATCGCGGTAACAAGGTTTCATGGGGAAATCCAAGATGGCTGCCTGGTGGCCATATCGGATTTTCGAATCGGACCAGAGAAGGTTTCTTGCACAACTAGACCCCAATGAGAACCTGTGTACCAAATTTGAAAAAGATCCATGCTGTAGTTCCTGAGAAGTCGCGGTAACAAGGTTTCATGGGGAAATCCAAGATGGCTGCCTGGCGGCCATATTGGATTTTCGAATCGGACCAGAAAAGGTTTCTTGCACAACTAGTCCCCAAGGGGAACCTGTGTACCAAATTTGAAAAAGATCCATGCTGTAGTTCCTGAGAAGTCGCGGTAACAAGGTTTCATGGGGAAATCCAAGATGGCTGCCTGGTGGCCATATTGGATTTTCGAATCGGACCAGAAAAGGTTTCTTGCACAACTAGACCCCAAGGGGAACCAGTGTACCAAATTTGAAAAAGATCCATGCAGTAGTTCCTGAGAAATCGCTGTAACAAGGTTTCATGGGGAAATCCAAGATGGCTGCCTGGCGGCCATATTGGATTTTCGAATCGGACCAGAAAAGGTTTCTTGCACAACTAGACCCCAAGGGGAACCTGTGTACCAAATTTGAAAAAGATCCATGCTGTAGTTCCTGAGAAATCGCGGTAACAAGGTTTCATGGGGAAATCCAAGATGGCTGCCTGGTGGCCATATTGGATTTTCGAATCGGACCAGAAAGGTTTCTTGCACAACTAGACCCCAAGGGGAACCTGTGTACCAAATTTGAAAAAAGATCCATGCAGTAGTTCCTGAGAAATCGCGGTAACAAAGTTTCATGGGGAAATCCAAGATGGCTGCCTGGTGGCCATATTGGATTTTCGAATCGGACCAAAAAAGGTTTCTTGCACAACTAGACCCCAATGGGAACCTGTGTACCAAATTTGAGAAAGATCCATGCAGTAGTTCCTGAGAAATCGCGATAACAAGGTTTCATGGGGAAATCCAAGATGGCTGCCTGGTGGCCATATTGGATTTTCGAATCGGACCAGAAAAGGTTTCTTGCACAACTAGACCCCAAGGGGAACCTGTGTACCAAATTTGAAAAGATCCATGCAGTAGTTCCTGAGAAATCGCGGTAACAAGGTTTCATGGGGAAATCCAAGATGGCTGCCTGGTGGCCATATTGGATTTTCGAATCGGACCAGGAAAGGTTTCTTGCACAACTAGACCCCAAGGGGAACCTGTGTACCAAATTTGAAAAAGATCCATGCAGTACTTCCTGAGAAATCGTGGTAACAAGGTTTCATGGGGAAATCCAAGATGGCTGCCTGGTGGCCATATTGGATTTTCGAATCGGACCAGAAAAGGTATGTTGCACAACTAGACCCCAAGGGGAACCTGTGTACCAAATTTGAGAAAGATCCATGCAGTAGTTCCTGAGAAATCGCGATAACAAGGTTTCATGGGGAAATCCAAGATGGCTGCCTGGTGGCCATATTGGATTTTCGAATCGGACCAGAAAAGGTTTCTTACACAACTAGACCCCAAGGGGAACCTGTATACCAAATTTGAAAAAGATCCATGAAATAGTTGCTGAGAAATCGCGGTAACAATGTTTCACGGGGAAATCCAAGATGGCTGCCTGGTGGCCATATTGGATTTTCGAATCGGACAAGAAAAGGATTCTTGCACAACTAGACCCCAAGGGGAACTTGTGTACCAAATTTGAAAAGGATCCATGCAGTAGTTCCTGAGAAATCGCGGTAACAAGGTTTCATGGGGAAATCCAAGATGGCTGCCTGGTGGCCATATCGGATTTTCGAATCGGACCAGAGAAGGTTTCTTGCACAACTAGACCCCAATGAGAACCTGTGTACCAAATTTGAAAAAGATCCATGAAGTAGTTCCTGAGAAATCGCGGTAACAATGTTTCATGGGGAAATCCAAGATGGCTGCCTGGCGGCCATATTGGATTTTCGAATCGGACCAGAAAAGGTTTCTTGCACAACTAGTCCCCAAGGGGAACCTGTGTACCAAATTTGAAAAAGATCCATGCTGTAGTTCCTGAGAAGTCGCGGTAACAAGGTTTCATGGGGAAATCCAAGATGGCTGCCTGGTGGCCATATTGGATTTTCGAATCGGACCACAAAAGGTTTCTTGCACAACTAGTCACCAAGGGGAACCTGTGTACCAAATTTGAAAAAAGATCCATGTAGTAGTTCCTGAGAAATCGCGGTAACAAAGTTTCATGGGGAAATCCAAGATGGCTGCCTGGTGGCCATATTGGATTTTCGAATCGGACCAGAGAAGGTTTCTTGCACAACTAGACCCCAATGGGAACCGGTGTACCAAATTTGAAAAAGATCCATGAAGTAGTTCCTGAGAAATCGCGGTAACAATGTTTCATGGGGAAATCCAAGATGGCTGCCTGGTGGCCATATTGGATTTTCGAATCGGACCAGAAAAGGTTTCTTGCACAACTAGACCCCAATGGGAACCGGTGTACCAAATTTGAAAAAGATCCATGAAGTAGTTCCTGAGAAATCGCGGTAACAAGGTTTCATGGGGAAATCCAAGATGGCTGCCTGGTGGCTATATTGGATTTTCGAATCCAAAGGTTTCTTGCACAACTAGACCCAAAGGGGAACCTGTGTACCAAATTTGAAAAAGATCCTTTAAGTAGTTCCTGAGAAATCGCGGTAACAAGAATTGTTTACGGACGGACGACAGACGGACGACGGACTGACGGACGGGCGACGGACCACGGACGAAAAGCGATTTGAACAGACCACCATCTGGTGATGGTGGGCTAAAAATGTTGAGGAACTTGCATATATTATTCGCAAAAACTAGTAATTACATCTCGAAGATAAAGGCACAGTATTTTCTATAAACGCTAAAGCTGACACTGCGGATATTCCACCGGACTTCAAATGTTATAACAAGGCGAACTAACTGTTGAATATAAAGTAGCAGGAATACAACTGGGCTGGGTGGTGCTTAGTTGGTTCGTCGTGATATGTCTGAAATATCGTTGAAAGCGACGTTAAATCATATTCACTTACTCACCTGTTGCATATATGTTCCATAAACGCTGAAGTATAGATGGACTGACACTGCGATTGGGGGTCTAGCTGGGCTACTAGTGGTCCTATGGAGTCGTATGAGGTATCAATGTGAAGCATTCGTGAAGGAGCATCCCGCAGACAGGGAATTGTGAGGAAACGGTATGGAAATAGACGTTTTGGGGTCTAGGTGGGCCGCTAGTGGTCTGATGGAGTCGAGTGAGGTGTCAATGTGAAGCATACGTGAGGCTCCATCCAACGGGAAGGGAGTCACATCCGTTTTCATCATTCCGCGCATGCGCAGTCTGGCCGTAGTATAGAAAGTAGACAAAGGGTATGGAAATAGACGTTTTGGGGTCTAGGTGGGCCACTAGTGGTCCGATGGAGTCGCGTGAGGTATCAATGTGAATCATTCGTGAAGGAGCATCCGCCTGGACTAGTATGTCGTGGAACCGGCGTCATTCTGCGCATGAGCAGTAGGCAAAGTGTATGGAAATAGACGTTTTGGGGTCTAGATGGGCCACTAGTGGTCCGCTGGAGTCGAGTGAGGTATCAATGTGAAGCATTCGTGAAGGATCATTCGTATACATATCACGCCTAGTAGCATTTGCTAGATCCTGTGTTAAATGTGACGATTTTAATCAACGTCACAAAACATTGTTGCAGAAACTTATAAAACAGGGCTACACCATCAAGCGCCTCCACTCAAAGTTTCTCAAATTTGGCGACACATATCGCATGCTGATAGCAAAATACGAGCGTAGCGTGCAAGATCTATGGCGTTACGTTTCGTAACTTGTGTCTAATTCCGCTTAACCCGGCGCTAGGGGCCGTATGAACCCATGTACTTCAAGATCCTCATGGTACTCATATGAACAGTCACAATCAAAGCGTGACTGAGATACATCATTCTTTAGATGACGAATTTACAACGAATATTATGGATTAAGAATAGTGATCAGCGATACGGATTTGATATTTTTGGAACATCATGATATCTTGCCGGCATCATTGAAAACTGTTGACCGCTTCTCTCTTGCAGGAATCAAGCCTATGTTTCTGTATACTATGATTGTCTTCTTGAATCTAGTGATAATAGTATTATATGGAATATGGAATAGGTCTTTGGATTATGGACGCGGATATTCTCTAACGGACGACGGCTGAATTATGAATGACGGACCAGACGCTTGTAACTAGTTGTCCGATGGAGTCGAGTGAGATATCAATGTGAAGCATTCGTGATGGAGCGTCCGCTTGGGCTAGTATGTCGTCCGTTTTCAACATTCTGTGCATGCGCAGACAAGGAATTGTGGGGAAACGGTATGGAAATAGACGTTTTTGGGTCTAGGTGGGCCGCTAGTGGTCTGATGGAGCCGAGTGAGGTGTCAATGTGAAGCGTACGTGAGGGTCCATCCAAGGGAAGGGTGTCATATCCGTTTTCGTCATTCTGCGCATGCGCAGTCTGGCCGTAGTATAGAAAGCACGCATTTTGGGGTTTCTTTTGGAGTAGGGATGGAGCACTGTTAGTCCGTTTGAGTCGTGGGAGGTGTCAAAGTGAAGCTCTCGTGGGATAGAGTCAGAATGCCGTGTTTTTTTCATTGCAATTCGCGTCAAGCTGCGCATGCGCAGTTGGGTGTAGTAAGTAAAGTGGTCATTTTGAGGCAGTGAAGGAAGGTATTTGGTGTAGAGATGGACCATCCTTGGTCCGAATGTGTCGTGTGGGGTGTCATTTTGTAGCTCTCAGGGTGTAGACCTTGATTTGAGGTATGTCCACTGCATCTGTGACGTCATCGGTAACATCATCAGTACGAGTACTAGCCGACGTGGGCATTTTGGGGTGGTGAAGGAAGGTGTTTTGGGGTAGAAATGGGCCATCTGCGGTCCGAATGCGTCGTGTGAATTGTCATCTTGTAGCAACGCCCGACAACGTCAAGCTCAATGCTTCAACGCGTGTCGAAGCTGGGGTTGCCACACCTTCCACTAAGAACTTCATCACCCAGGACGTCTTTCCACATGCCGTAGGTCCGCGCACCATCATCGTGTATTGATGTTCTACTGCACTTGGTGGACCTATAGCGGGCCACCAGGTGGCGCCATCAGTATTTTTTTTGTTGCACCATTATTAATATCCGCTATTGTAAAAGGGGAAATTGGAGCCTATTTTTCCGCAGATGGCCGCCAGAGGGCGCCACCTGTCTCGTGACGTCACTTCCGGTTCCGGTCACGTGACCGGAAGTGACCTTTGACCCACAGCACTGCAACTTCTGGTCACGTGACCGGAAGCCGAGGTCAAATGTCATTTTCGGTCACGTGACCGGAACCGGAAGTGACGTCACGAGGCAGGTGGCGTCCCCTGGCGACCATCTTCGGAAAAATAGGCTCCAATTTCCCCTTTATATACTACTCACGTGGTAATTTGCGATTTTTTCTCTCTATTTATTCAATTTATTTACAGCGTGTGGTCCTTTCAACCGTAACGGCTGCTCTCCCAAGGAGCCCTCCATCACACACAGATACATTACTAATTAACAATAATAAATTAACAATCACAATAGAATTTACATGAATGGAACTAAAAAGGACAAAGACAAACAAATCAAGTTTTTAGCATTGTATTTTTAGTTTAGTTTTAGTCTGTTAGTGCTATGCAAAGATTGATATAGGGGCTAATGTATGTCTGTCAATATATATATATATATAGAAATCAAACCAGTTGACTTCGTCATGATTTTTTAACAATATTATATTTGCCGCACACAAAGGCAGTTTCGCTGCATTTATTTACTATATATATATATATATATATATATATATATATTTTTATATCTGAGTCTTGTTTTCTTGTGTTTACTTCTGTACTGAGTCTTGTTTTCTTGTGTTTACTTCTGTAACCATTAGCAATTAGACCAGTATATATACGCTCGTAAAATGTATCATATTTGTTTTGAAAAGGCGAAAATCGCCGAAACCGGTTAACAATATAGTTTTAGCTCGCATTCTACATTCTTGTAGTGTTTTTATTTACTATTATTTTACCACACACAAGGACAGTATTTACCTGTAACACTTTTGAATCCACCTTACTGTGTGTGAAGATGTCGAGCAGCAAAACTGAATACCTACGAGCGCAGATTTCATGGCTACGGAAAATATCCGACCAGTTGGAATCTTTGAACAAAACACAGAACGGCATGGCAGAAGTTTTGGTTAAACTGGAATCAAAACAGCCAGAAACACAACAAATATTGGACGTTGGCGACAACATGCGACAGTTCAATTCACAGATGGGTTCGTTTATTGAAGTATGGAGACATTCCAAAGAAGACGAACGTGTATGTAACGAGGAGAGCATGCGTCAGCTTAATTCACAGATGGGCTCATTTATTGAAGTATGGACTCAATCTAAGGAGGACAACCGTATACGGAGCGAAGCATACAGATTCCGAAAGAACAACAAAACACAGTGGGCCAGACTTAAAAACACTAGAAAGATGGCATTTTACAACATGATCCGATGTGAAGGGATCCAGGAAAGTTACAGAAATTTCCTACAACAAGATCCGCCATTTATTCCACGGAAATTTCATGAAACCCCAATAGCTGGGCAAACAGGTGAACAAACACAGCGACAGAAGAACCTCAGTATCGAAAAGGTAAACATGGAAATAGCACGACTGACAGAACAAGCTCAGAAACAAGAAACAATCCTGGACCATGTTCAGATTGAAATTGAAAAATTGTGTCATAAAGTACCGGAAACCACCGTTAAATCTAAGTTAACAGAAATTTGGCTAGAAGATATATTCGACGAAGAAGTCAAATCCAAGGCAATTTGGGCAAAAAAGAAAGAGTGGTTTGATAACCTTCCTAAACATGACCTCGCGCCTAATAGCGAGAATTCCGCAAGTCCCAACTCAGGAAATTCGAAAAACAACACAAGAAGAATATCAAATTCGCGACAAAACAGACCGGCAGATGTTAGAATTCAACCAGGCACCACTTATGAAAGAAATACCAATAATAGAACAAACCAAAATGCCCGCAGAAACAGTAGACCCTTCCATCAACGCAGCCAACAAAATGTTCGAGGTTCTACAAGAAATTCGGAAGGCGAAACTAATGTACCGGCGTCCTATGCACATGTGGCTGGATCTACTAATAGTACTCGGAGACAGTCGGCCGCCCAACAACAACAACCGAATGTCTACCGACCCCCACATCGAAGACCATTCTACCAACGACGCGACGAACGTGACGAGCGACCGAACAACAGATCCCGAAATCATTTTTTAGAGGAAATCCAGGAGAGGAGGGAACGCCGGTGACAGGACACAATGAACCATCACCTGATCCGAAGATCATAAACTTGTCATCGGTAATTTTAACGGAGAGTGAAAAAGCCCTCCTGATGAAAGGACTCAAATTCACTCCAACTCCCAGTCCAAACTCAAATGAACTAAAAAGTGATATTAACAATTTCACCAGAAAACTCAGGCTCCAAGAACAATTTTGTGATGCAGATACATCGGAGCCTTCATTGGTAAAAAACAAAGGAACATACAATCCTCGAAGAGGTAGGAATATTGAGTTAGATATTTTCATAGATTTTCTAAATCACCAGCCGATTGGTAAGCATAGTCGTAAAGAACTACGTTCAAACTTGACAAAAACAGAAAAGTTATCTCTCAAAAGTCTACGCAATAACAAAACCGTTCAGATAAAAGAGGCCGATAAGGGATCAGCTATAGTAATCATGGATAGCCATTACTATGAGAATAAGATGTTAGAGATAGTAAACAAAAATCAAAGTTACGAAGCTTTAACAGGAAACGCAGATAAGCTCACAAAAACCAAAATAGATAAACTAGTACAAAATGTCGGTGGACGTCTCACCAAAGCCGAAAAGACATTTCTCAATAAATTTGAATCTAAAACTAGTCAACTATATGGGTTACCTAAAGTACACAAATCTCAGATCATTATCGATGCCATCAAAGAACAGAAATCTGAATACGTCAGCATCTTAGAACCCACAGATTTAACATTCAGGCCTATCATTGCGGGTCCAATCTGCCCTACAAGCAGGCTGAGTGAACTTATAGACATACTTTTAAAGCCATACATTAAATTCGTGCCGTCTTATGTAAGAGATGACATCGATTTTCTCAATCACATACCCTCGAATATCCTCGATGAAGAAATATTTTGCACTTTGGACGTAACAAATCTTTACGGCAGCATTACACATGATCTAGGTTTGAGAGCAATTACATATTGGCTCGAAAATTACCCGAATCAAAATGAAGATAGATTTCCGAAAGAATTTATCTTATCAGGAATAGATATCATATTGAGAAACAATTCATTTGAATTCGGTGAGAAAAACTATCGGCAACTCTTAGGCACGGCTATGGGTACAAAATTTGCTCCCACTTACGCCACGCTAGTTTTAGGATTTCTTGAGAAAGAACTGTACAGTAATGTTGAGAAACAATTTGGTAGCCATGTAAAAGAAAAATTGGAGGGATCGTTTAAAAGATTTTTGGACGACTGCTTCTTATTATGGAATACTAAGGATGGCGAACTGAATGACTTTCACAAACTCATCAACAATCTCGACCCAAATATTCAGTTTACCACAGAAAGCAGCAAAACGGAAATTTCCTTTTTAGACATCCAACTGAAACGTGAAAACAACGAGATTATTACAGATATTTTTTACAAACCAACTGACACGAAGCAGTACTTATCATACAAATCCTGCCACCCAAGGAGCACAAAAAACCAAGTTCCATTCAATCTGGCGAGACGAATATGTACTATTGTTACAAAAGGGGACCTCCGACTAAGCCGATTAAATGAACTAAGGCAATACCTCATTAACAGAAATTACCCAGAGTCGGTAATACAGAAAGGTTTTGAAAAAGCACTTTCTATAGACATAAACGAGTTAAGAAATCCCAGGAAAGAAAAGACAGCAGAGAATATTTTGACTTTCATAAACACACATAACCCTAATAACGATAATTTCTTTCCAGTCATTGCTAACAACATGCAAATGTTAGATTCAAATGAACGACTTCGAAAGGCGTTTGGTGGTGTAAAATTAATTAATGGGAAACGCCAGGCACCAAACTTGAAAAAACTGCTAACGAAAGCTCATTTTCAACCACCCAACGCAGCCCCCTGCAAGACATCTAAATGTGGCGATGAACGTTGCAAATGCTGCGATAATATCATCGTGGACAGATCCTTCTATTTTCGCAAAACGAATACCCACTTCGAGGTACGGAACAACATGAACTGTAGCACTCAAAACCTTATCTATGTTCTTTGTTGTAATGGTTGCACGAGTATCTATATAGGAGAAACAGGTGATACACTTCGTAACCGCACCCGAGTGCATCGACAACAAATAAATACACCCGCCCTCAGACATCTCCATGTTAGTAAACACATAGGAGAATGTGCCAAAAATTTGGATTTGAAGTTCAGAATTTTCCCCTTTTACAAGCTGAAAACCGAAGATCCATCTAGAAGACTACAGATGGAGGATTTCTTTCTGCGGAAATTCTCACCGGATCTGAACAGATAATAGCATGGGAATATATGTCGTTCGATGTGTTTTTCTATGGTGTAGTACATACAGGGACAGCTGCATGCCATAACAAATGATCTATAGATACAATAGTATCCTGTCCCGACTTGTTTATGTTGATTTTAACTCGACTATCCTTAATATACCAATATGTATAAGTCATTAACGAATTGTTCATATTTCACAGCTGGATATCTTAAAATCCCCTGTATGAACGGACTCTAACTGGTATAGTTATTTACTGATATGTGCTGAGTCTTGTTTTCTTGTGTTTACTTCTGTAACCATTAGCAATTAGACCAGTATATATACGCTCGTAAAATGTATCATATTTGTTTTGAAAAGGCGAAAATCGCCGAAACCGGTTAACAATATAGTTTTAGCTCGCATTCTACATTCTTGTAGTGTTTTTATTTACTATATATATTGACAGACATACATTAGCCCCTATATCAATCTTTGCATAGCACTAACAGACTAAAACTAAACTAAACATACAATGCTAAAAACTTGTCACTCTTAGAATCGATCTATTCCATCATGGATTAAGCAACTGCCTCCGATAAAAACGTTTGAATTCGTCATAAGTTGTGGCATGGCGAACATCTAATGGTAAAACATTCCAGATTTTGGCAGCAGAATATTTAAAGGATTTACCGAAAAATGTCGTCTTAGAACGAGGTAAACTAACTATATTATCACTTCCTATTGTTCCATATCCGTCAACTTCATTCACATAATATAAGTATACCTATTTGTGAGACATTGTGGTACTAATCCATTCAAACATTTATACATCATGCAAGCTTTGTGGTAATTAATTCTGTTGGTAAGGCAACTCCAATTTAAAGTGCTTAAAACATGTTCACTCGGCGTTCTGGGTTTAACTTGCAATATGATTCTACCAGCTCTGAAGATTATTTTTTTAACCTTGGTTACATTACATTTGGTACCGTTGTCCCAAACGACATCAACGTGATCAATTACGGGCTGGATTTGAAATATTTTCTGCGCCGTTTCATTGCTCAAATAACGTCTGATTCTCTGTAACCCTCCCAGTCGTGATGATAATTTGTTACACATTTTCTCGACATCAGATTTCCAATTTAATAATGGGTCAAAGTATAAGCTTAGATATTTAAAACAATCGGCCTGGCGAATTACTTCAACTCAAGAAACTGGGTGTTGTGAGCCAAAAACCATACATGAAGTCCTTGAAACATTAAGTGTCAGTTTTTACCCCCGTCAATCAGACGGAGGTCTTGGAGAGCAACGTGAAATCTCCCGCCAAATAATTGTCATATGTGGAACCCACGACTCATAGGATTTCCAATAGGGATTGTCATGGTTCCCGACGAAATTTTGAAGCACTTTTGTTGGACACTATTGATATAATGGGGTTCCCCATTGCAATGCATCTCAATGGGCCTTGCTTCTGTAGTCGGGTTCCACCTCCCACCCACCGGGAGATTTAACATGGCGGCCCTCCAGCTTGTAGAGATGGACAGTGCGATTTTTTCCCGTTTTTCTGGTAAGTTTATTGTCGCCATTTGATGCCATTACAACTCAATGATTCATAGTACACCACCCGTCATTTCTATATATCGTAAAGTATTTGTCGGCTGATAAGAGCCAACCCAACCAAATAGTCCATGTTGTTGTTGCATATCAAACTGACTGACTGACTGGAAGACAACAGCACAATCGACGATGCCCTAATTTTTCTGATACTTTTTTTCTTTCAGTTGATGAAATTCACCAGCCTGGTTGTTTAAAAACAGTTATTCTAAATTTTGGGGGCTATTTATCTTGGCATTTAGCAGTTGAATAATGGTTTGATTTTGCAGAAGCGCCAAATTGATCTACCTGCGCGTGCCTGTAAACTTATTTAATAAAGCTGATAAATAATATACATATACTTCTTGTTGATGAAGAATAATTTGCTTGTTAAAATCTGATAATATTCTGAAAACTTATTCTGAATTGTAGCTGAGACAAAGGAGTGTCTACATTTCACATGTAGGCCTACATTATTGAGATTTTTGACTGATAGCATGGATGGAACCTTTCCCATTTTTTTTTTTTTTTTAGTTTTAAGCCCTGGACATTCCACTGGGCATTTATTTGCCATACGATCACATTTCACATGCTTTGTTCCTCCCCGTGATCTTGAACCAAACAGACACTATCACTAGATGAAATAAGGAGATCATGATATACATTTCAGGTTTTACCGATGCCAAATGACTTGAACAGAAGACAATTAGACAAAAAGAAAATCAATAAATATATCAATAAATAATAAATTACATAGAAAATTTTCTTGTCTTTGCAAGGGGGACATCAGAGACACTGACAACACAGACCATTCATTCAAATTTCGCCTTCCATTGGGGAGGCAGAAATATTCCTCAAACACAGTACACATATTCTCTTTTGTGATCTAATTTTCGTTTGTCAAAATATTGCTCCATAGAGAAGTTACTGATATAAACAATCCTGTTCTAGATTATGATATACTGGATTATTATCATGCTCATGCCACTAACATGAACTCTAATCCAACCAGTGGTCAAGATCCATCATCGTTCTTCAAAATTCATATTATTGATCATTCATAGATTGGATTAAGTTCTCATAGTACTCAGTTCTCATTTCATACTTTTGCAAATTCTTGTAACATGGTCAGGTTCCAGTTCTATTAAGTACTCGTATGAAAGGTGCGAACTGGTATGATAGATTTCATCTTGTTGTGTATGACGAAAGAATGAAATATAACGAAGGCCATAAACATTTTCAATGAAGTGAGTTTTGATATTAAATAATTATACAATTGATTCCAACTTGCAGGTCATGGATTCAGCACTTCTGATATCAGATGCAACATGACTGTTACACAATGGATGTACTGGATGAAATGGAAAAACCAAAACAGACTATTGAATGGTTCAGCTGTGTCAGAAAGGTGTGGAATGCCAGAGGTGCTGAAAATCAGAGCCAGTGATTGGCCCCCCCCCCCACATTGGATATCTGCTGATTCCTAAGGAAAAAAACATTACGCATGTAATGACCACCGGCAGAGTGATACATGTGTCAATCGGTCAGACATTTTCAAGGATGCCCCGTTCGAACTTAAAACAACCTTGTCGGACTTCATTCCTTCTCTCAGAATAATTGGATCTAACTTTTACAAAACCTGCAGCTCCCAATAGCTCCTGGATCTAGACCACATAAATGAAGGGATCCAGTTTATCGGCGCTATGGCAAAAATATCATGTAGAATGGGATTGTGTGGATAATATCAGATTCATGAAAGTTCAAGTCCTGTAGCATGCTCCACAAATATCATCAAAGGTCATAAAACTTTCTGGTCTGCACCAGTATGAATCTATACTTGTTGTTTTGTTTTTTTTACAAAATTATCTCCCTTGACCAGGTGAGGACTTGAATGTGTCTGAAGTGATTTAGCTTCTAGAAACAAAGACTTCATTTCCTGAGTAGAGGTAAAAACCGAACATATTTTGATTATTTTATTCAAATTTCAATTCCACTTCTGGTATATGTACATGTATAAAATACATACAGAATGAACTGCATACAGATTAACACAAAGAACAGGTATATGTATCTCATTACATTCTTAACCAAAGATCAATACCTGGGTGATATTACAACAATACCATGGTGTTATATATTGTTGTGATTGGCTTAACTTTAGCTGCTGAAGATATTTCTAATTTGAGGGTAATGGGCAATCATACTAAATTTATTTTCATAACTTCATTTATTTTCACAATAAGCAACATAATCGAGATTAGCAAGTGAAGTTTTACAACATAATATAATACGCATCATGGGTCTCCTTCAGTTTAGTGTAGACATATATACCCTTGAATATCTGTTACCATGATTCAGTCATAATATGGTCTGTATCATATTGATGTGGACAAGGAATATACATAATTATTTGATAGTATTATTAATTATATGCTGTTTATGATTAACATGAACTTTTTATTCGCTGGAATCCAGCCATTTGTTCCATATGGGCAATATTCTCATCAGCCATCACCATTCAATATGAATGTGATACATGTACAAGTCCATGGTAATTGATACATTATGGTGAAGGTGACCTGTAACACCAGTATACAAAATTATTCCGAGCTCATTGAATCATCATCCGATGATACTGAGACAGATCAGAAAGAAGTGTCGGTAAAATCAGATGTGTTTTGTAGAGGATTCTGTCAATGAGGATGCTATACTGTACACATACAAAGTATGAAGTGTTGATGTGTAGGGCCTATAGCACAAAATCACAAGCAAGTTGGTAAAACTAGGCACACAGGGTCTCATTTCTGCCGCTAACGTGTTGATTTGGGTGGGGGCGTCCTCTCAGGGAGAGATGTGGGTGGGAAGGGGCCTAATGCCTCAAGCAGTATTCCAGGTTTTCCATCAATACACTCTATTCCATACCCCAATATTTCAAGCAGGCGAAATCAAACAAAAATTATTTGCGGGGAATGTGACTTCCACATCCCTAGCTGGACATGCTAGTGGGGAACCCTCAATCTCAGGTTAATTACCATTGGTGAAGTTAACGTCCAACAAATGCAAAATTGGGCTTGGCATCCGGCTCTTTGTTATTCAGTGATGTATTCCCCTATGGACCCTGTTGCATCGACGGAGGTCTTTGCGCTCATCCAGCGCTTGTTTATCAATAGGCCCGCTTGTGATATTATTAGACTCGAAGACAAAGAAAGTTCAATCTCTGTTGTTGTTCTAACTGAAAGAATAATGCCGTGTCATCAGCATGCTTGTCACATAATGCTTTCAGAAAGTTATTCCGTGTACTTGGTGTAAGTCATCACTGGTTCCGGAGGTCCTCGAAAATTTGGTGTGTATTCACATTCATGTCCTCTGTTGTACGGAGGAATAAACACACACCCGCACGCAAACACATGTTTAAGAAAGGTGCATAGTGGGGACATCCACAGACAACCGTACATGTGTGAGGACTTCTGTATTTATTGGCTATCCAACAAACCTCTTGCTGGTTTGTGTTGTGGGCAGCCTTGGGATTTCCACGACACGTTCATACCAGCTCAAATTTGCACAGCACTTGAAATAACCAAACCCGTATTCCACGCTACAAGTGGGGACACATGAAAAGATTGGGGACACCCAGGCAAACACCCGTTTTCAATTTCAAACACACCCGTTTGATTTTCTCCAGTCAAAATGGGGGCGTGTACCCTACCTATTTTTTCCACTATGGTGTTGTATACAATTCTTAAAACGGGCAGCGAAACAGTCTTTGACAAACTGGGGACGTCTTCGAATGCGGGTGTGTCCCCAGTATGAAGGTGATTATTCATATAAATGGCCCCGCTATGCACATTTCGTGAACGCACATATGCACACAGAAATAAACCGTTTAAGTTTAATATTTTGATATAGCATTTATATATAATTGGTATAGGTAACACAGATTTCATAGAGCATATAGTGCTGAAATGTTAAGAGAAAGCTGTTAGATGAAAATAATATGACGTTGACAGACGCTGGACGACACTGATATTTGAAAAGAAACAAGGGGAATAACTGTGTTGTTCCGACGGAAGTACGCGCGCCTGTTGTTCTGACGGCGTACGTATTTTTATGGCAAGCCAGAGTGCTTTTTATTCAAGAATTTCCGATATAGGAAATTGAATTCCCGATATCGAAATTGAAATTTCCGATATCGGAATTAAAATTTCCGATATCTGAAATTCATGTCCTTCAATTTCTGATATCGGAAATTCGGAGACAATTCCCGATATCGGAAATTGTCACTGAATTTCCGATATCGGAAATTGCAATTCTAGTTTTTGTAAAGCTTCCAGGGCTTTCATTTCCAATTTTCGATATGGGAAATTCTATTTCCGACATCGGAAATTGAATTTCCGATATGGGAAATTCTATTTCCGATATCGGAAATTGTCACTGAATTTCCGATATGGGAAATTCCAATTCCCGATATCGAAAATTCTATTTCCGATATCGGGAATTGCAAATTCCGATATCGCGAATTAGAATTTCCGATATCGGAAATAGAATGTTCGATAAAAGTGCCCATAATGAGTGAATATTTGCTTTCGCGGTTTATGCGTACTATTCTGAGACTGAATACGGATGGATTTGTACAGCGAAGACAAAGACTTGTTCTCTAATTAAAGACAACCACTCAGTCGACTAAAATTGCGCGCCAAAATATGCGAGTGGATCGGTTTGGGACTATATTTCGTGGTTGTTTCACACGATTTAGATAGAATCTGATCGTGATTGATCCCGAACTCTTGTTCCCGTTATGTGCTCTACCTCCTCCCTCCCCTCACCACCCCGCACACACAGCCTTGAGAACCGATTCACGAGCACAGATACACGCACATCGTTATTGTTTCCCATATACCAGAATACAAACCACTCATACTAGATATATGCTACGAAACATGACGACCAATAATACTCAAAAATCAAGTTCTTAGTTCACGTGGTTCGGCCGCCTCCTTGAATTTTGTAAAAAAACTCAGCAAATATTCAAACGAATATGAACGTGCGACCGTGACAGATACGGAATTCTGACTTATTGCGTTGCATTTTCAAGTAGGAGTTGTTATAGGAGTAATTTTCTTCCACGTCCAGATATAACTACACATATAGAACCGTTTTTGCTTCAGCAACCACGACTATTAATATTTCTGACCATTTGTTCGGACAGAAAACCATACTATAAGGAGTGCCATCTCCGGGCGACCAGTTCCCAATCTAACCTTTCTCCACTACAACTGTTATCTGGACTCCATCCAGTGACCGATTTGTAAATCTAGTTCAACGTACTAACATTTTCGGTCCGACGAATGAGCCTTCAAGGAGAACAAAAGAGTTCAGAAAAGACTGAACCATTTGCCGGTAGTCAATAAAAAAGCTATATTTCAGAAAGAAAACCCGATTCTATTTTTTATAAATTTAGCTAAAAACCGAGTAAATATGCATTGGCTGGTCAGTCGGTTACTATCTATTATTTGTTTTTGTCCCCCCTCCCCTTCCCTGTCTTATGCAACCCCCCAACCACTCTCACACACACACACGCACGCACACACACGCGCGCGCGGATATCAACAGTATCTTGCACATTATCATATACCTATGCGTGCTAGGATAGTGATACACACTCGCGTTTTCTATTTCCGTATCACCCTAGTCGATATTTCTGAATTTCTCAGTTGGAGAATTTCCGAACGCCTGCATCGATCCATCGTGTTTCGCAGTTCGAAAGACAGTTTGTTGAACAACACATCCAACATTATATATGCACCTTTCACCATTCTGCAATCCTCGATGTCAAATACTGCGGGAGGTTATGTTCCAACCTGACTGTCTTCCTTCTCTCTTTCTCGTTTTGTTTATCCTGACCTAGTTTGTTCCATCGAGGCGCGCGAGTTTATTTGTGGCCCAGTGACACGTGCGCGGATTTATTCAATTAGGTCAAATGAGCCTTATCACGTCACGTACACAATCAAAACTCGTCATAACACATAGTTCGGAATTCAAACGCCCTATTAGGTGATTAAAAACATTCTAAGAGTGCGGTCTCGGTCGATACGTCGATCTAGACTCCGAGAACTCGAGCTGATACAAAGTGCGAGAACAACACAGTATCCTGATAATATATATGTATCACATTGTAGCGTCCCGTGCTTGTTACATTGAACGAGTGAAATGAACACATTTGACGAGTCTGTAGTAAATTGCATTTCATTAAATAATCTAGGACATGTCTGACCTTGAAGTGATGTTTTGTATGGTTTATAATAAAAACAAAAACCTGAGTTATAATTATAGAAATCAAGAAACGAGCCGCCTGTTAGTATTTTGCTATAGCGTCACAAAGACCAACGTGAGACTTTTCAGAAGCAATGCCAATTAGATATTCTTGTCTGAATAGATACTTTTCTGCAGATTTGTTATATTTATATATCTCATATATCCTCTGATCTTTCAGTTCACCACCAACTGATAAGACGAAGGTTTCTATTGGGACGGATATCCTGGAGTCATTTTATAACTGTGATTTGACCAATATTGACATAGGAAGTCTGCGGAATAGGTTCATGAAACATGGAGTCAAATCACAGAAATTTATCAAATGTGGCGGAACTTCTCGGGACAGTTGCGTACAAGACTTCATTGAGACTTGCAGGAATTCTTCGTTGAGGGTTATCAAGACGATCCGCCTGAGAATGCCGGACATACGAGCACTAATCGATCGTCTGCCCTTTCTTAAAGTTATCCAATTGCTTCGAGATCCTCGCGGAATAATAAGTTCAAGAAACAAGTTGAGGCCAAATGAACTTGAATGGGAGACTAATGACGAAATTAAACTTTGTGATGCAATAAGATCAGACTTGAATTATTCGGGTATGTTGAAAAAGCGGTATCCTGGAAGAATCAAGCAGATTTTATACGAATCTCTGGCGGATAAGCCACTTGATGGCACGGATGAGTTGTATCGTTTCCTCGGTAGAGTTGTTCCAGATAACGTCAGCCTTTGGGTACAAGAAAATACACAGAACGATACCGTGAAATGGTCATCTTTTTCGACAAATCGAAAAAATTCATCAGAGACCGCTTGGAAATGGAGGCTGAGAGTATCTTGGGATGTCGTTAAATCCATGGACAATACAAAATTTAAAAAGAATCCGTTCAGTTTTTCAGGAGTTATTGTCTGGAAAGTCTGACAGATGCAAAAGTTTAACTTGGCCCCCAGGTGGCGCCACCTATAGGCAGATTGGCGTGAAAAACAATCCCAAGCGATATCTTGAGGTGAGGTACCCACATACCAAATTTGAGAAGAAACCATTCAGTTTTTCTAAAGTTATTCTCTGGAAACGAAACTTTAACTTTGACCCCCAAGTGGTGCCATCTAAAGGCGAATCGGTGCAAAAAACAATCCCAAGCGAGACCTCGAGGCTAGGTACCCAAACACCAAATTTGAAAAGAAACCGTTCAGTTTTTCAAAAGTTATTGTCCGGAAACAAAATTTTAACTTTGCCCCCAGGTGTCGCCACCTATAGGCGGGTCGGCACGAAAAACAATTCCAAGTGAGATCTTTAAGCGAGTTACTCACACACCAAATTTGAAAAGAATTCGTTCAGTTTTTCTAAAGTTATTGTCCGGAAATGAAATTTTAACTTTGCCCATAGGTGGCGCCACCTACAGGCGGATCGGTGCGAAAAACAATCCCAAGCGAGATCTTGAGGTGAGGTACCCACACACCAAATTTGAAAAGAATCCGTTCAGTTTTTTTAAAGTTATTGTCCGGAAATAAAATTTCAACTTTGCCCCCCGGTGGCGCCACCTATAGGCGGATCGGTGCGAAAAACATTACCTAGCGAGATCTTGAGGCGAGGTACCCACACACCAAATTTGAAAAGAATCCGTTCAGTTTTTCAAAAGTTATTGTCCGGAAACGAAATTTTAAATTTGCCCCCAGGTGGCGCCACCTATAGGCGGATCGATGCGAAAAACAATCCCAAGCGAGATCTTGAGACGGGGTACCCACAAACTAAATTTGAAAAGAATCTGTTCAGTTTTTCAGAAGTTATTGTCCGGAAACAAAGTTAGACGGACGCACGGACGCTGGGGCGGACGGACGGACGCACGGATGCACGGACGCACGGACGAACCGCAATACTATAGTCCCCCTTTAGCCCTTCGGGCGTCGGGGGACAAAAACCAACAATTAAAACCTAAATACCGATTAAACTGGACGAGAAAAAACTCTCAAGGAATTGAACTCTTCGATATACACGAACAGGGTGTTTGGTGCATTAAAACGTTAATTTGCGTGTTTTGTTGATTGACCGGAATTTACAGCGGCATTGTCCAAGAACACGACTCAGTCCCACCCATGTGTAGCATGGGTATCTGGGATAAAGATTCTTATATCCCGCCAGGTTATATGGAGATAGGTTGACTGACGACGTTTTACGGTTTAATGAGGTTTTCGCCCCAGGTTTGATGATATTTGACACGCTGACATCTTGCGATGTGCGTTATGATGTAGCTTTAATAGTATATGTGTAACTGTTCACATACAGGACGAAGGAGCTATTCTAGAGTTGATGATTTTTTTTATCTTCTTGTACATTCATTATGCACCTCTGGTAATATGCACTTAGTATCTTGCTTAGTACACAGCTCATTTGTTAATTGTGGTATCGGTTACGGGACCTTCTAATTAACCATCTTGTCATGATTTCCAAGTAAAAGCATCCATCACCAAAACACCCCATTTTTCGCGCAAAATTCACGTCACATTTTTTCGCAGACCATTTATTAGCATGCTGTTTTTTTATTCGCTGCCTATTATCTCTGGGGATACGCCAATAATACAGAAGATGTGTTTTAATGGCGAAATATTTTTTCCCGCAATTTATAAACTTGATGAACTCGGGGAAATTCAAAATTGCCAAGGAAGAAAAGTTTCATTTTACTGAAAAGTATACTAAATGAAAACATCTGTAGAAAACTGTAACTGTATACATTACCAAAGATAAGAGTTCAGAGTTTAAATTTTATAATTAGAAGTGATAAATTCATCCTAGGGAATATTTTTGTGGAGAAAATGTGTAATTTATAAAACTCTTTTACCAAGAAGATTTGAAAAACGCACTCGTGATTCCGTGACGATTTTCTTGTGATTCCGTCACGCACTAGATTTAACCCCTGTAATGACCCAATCGCGCTTTTCTCACGAGGACAAAAAAACTTCTCATGCTTGGGTACTGTATGATAGTAGACGTCATATAAGAATAACCAAACTGAAACAGAACAGCAAAAAAATAGAGAAGCAACACTAGTCAAAACGAAGGACTTTCACTGTGATTTCGTCACAGACATTTCCAAAGATTATATAACGAAAACTCTGCATTATTTCAGAGGATATTATACTTTATTTAAAACTTGACAGCATAGTAACTTGGCGATCAGACGTAGAAAGTCTGCTTACAGAGAAAAAAAACTCAATAACGAGGGCTTCAAACTTTTAAATTACCTTCCGTCACGCTGGAATTCATTCCTACGAAGTAGACTCTCATTTGCAAATTGTCCGGTAATGAGTCAGTGAGTGAGTCAGTCAGTCCATCCGAATCCTTTCATCGGCAAAATAAGGAGAACCGCTGACATTAGAACCTTGATTTTTGGTATGAATGTGCATTAGGGGACTGGTACCAGCAAGTTCTGAGCTGACCTACTTTTGATAAAAAAAATCTGGTGATTTTTGATGAAAATCACTGGTGATTCTGACTTGGGCAGTGCCCATCTTAATATAGGCAGGATTTCAAACGGGGTGTGGGGATTTACAAGAGTTCAGTTCGCATCGGAGTCCTAATGCCTACCAGGGGCCCTCGGTGGCCGAGTGGTCTAAGGCGCTTCGCTGGTGACCGCTAGCCTCACACCGCTGAACCAGCACGGGTTCGAGCCCAGCTGGTCCATGTGTGAAAGTCTGTCAGTTTCTTGCCGAAGGGCGGTGGTTCTTTCCGGGTACTCCGGCTTTCTCCACCAACCAAACTGACTGTCACCATATGAGTAAAACAAACTTGATTGTGACATTAAGCTAAATTCCCCTCCCCCTCCCTCCCCTAATGCTTACCCTATTTCGTAGGTCCTGTGACGTGAGTCACACTGCTAATGTGTTGTACTGTTTTCAAATGTTCCTCGTGTTCTCATGTCCCCTCATTAACGATTGCCTTACTGGTTTCCAGTTGACTGGCAGTCCAAAATGTCCAGAGTCGCCACGTGTGTAGCCTTGGATTGTCAGGACTCCATTTTGGGGATTATATACTAACAGGTTTGGGTCAACCCATACCTTTCTTTTCAATCGTTTCTTACCAATATTTCATAATTCCGGTTGTGAACTGAATCTTTTTGGCGCAACAAATATCCCAATTATGCCGCTTCAAATCCTGGGATAGTTAGAATTCATTAGCATGCAAAACATTTCCTGAAATTTCACTTCGAGCTAAAAAGTGACTATGCGTGGATAGTAGTCTACCGGTTTAAAGTCAACTTTTCCAGGGAGATAACTCTTGCTTCCCGTGAAGCTTCCGACAGGGGGCGCCACCAGCTCAACGTTATAGATTGCATCAGCATTGGCTGTGTGCCAAGTTTTGACCACTATAGTTCTGGCAACCGTTGACCTTGAATTCTTCCGCGGTGATGCGGTCTGGCGGTGATGCGGTCTGCCTCCGCGGAGAAAAAGTAGTCCCCAGACTTCAAATACGCTGCATGGTCCGATTGGGTCGTATGAGGTATCAATGTGAAGCAGTCGTGAAGGCACATCTGATGGGCTGGGTGTGGGGTTGAAATATTGTCATTCTGCGCATGCGTAGTAGACGAAGTGTATGGGAATAGACGTTTTGGGGTCTAGGTGGGCCACCAGTGGGCCGATGGAGTCGAGTGAGGTATCAATGTGAAGCATATGGGAGGGGGCATCCGCCTGGACTAGTGTGTCGTTCGTGTTCAACATTCTGCGCATGCGCAGACAGAGAATTGTGGGGAAAAGGTATGGAAATAGACATTTTGGAGTCTAGGGTGGCCCTCCGCAGTTTCGTAGTAATGGCCCCTCTCTAATTTCATAATACGATAGACTGCCCTTGTTCTGCTACATCATAATTCTTCTTGTCTTCTTAATAGCTTATATCTATAATGCCATCCTGTTCAGCATTATCAACGCTGCAAACGAGTACGTACAAATCGAGTGCTGGCTTCGTCTACACGCTGATCGGGATCATGGAGTAAAGTTTGTCCTGCCTCAGTTATGCCCCTTGGGTGTGCCTAAAAATCGGGACTCATTTACGGGAAGAAAATCTGACAAAAAACGGGCAGGTTGACACCCACTTTTGTTTGCCTTTTTAAGTTGAGACCGGACCAGGGAACGTGAGTAAGAAGTTTAATTGAAATCGCTCTTACAGATTTTTCTGGAAATTGAGCCGAATTTGACCATTTTTCGACATTTTTAAGGGGTTTTCTAGGAAAAATGAAGCAAGCATGGAGGAGAATGTTCGAGTTAAATTTTTCTATAACATAGCAGTGTTATATCTTAAAATAATAGTTTCATCATGCTCTTTCAGAAAATATATACATATAAGTGATTTGGGTTGAAGGTTTTGCGACAACTGGTGGCCGAAAAACGGACCCATAGTCTATTCCATGCCGAATAAAAGAATCTCCGGAGTGCACCCTTTAAGGCATAATAGTGGAGTCTATGCATTATCTTAATGTAGACTCCGTTACGGAGCGGAGATGTATCATTACGCCAGATTGTTTAATTTTGACTGCCTAGTTATACCTGAAGCGCTATTTTCGGAAGCAGGTGGAAAGAAGACCAGGAGTTCGATTAAAATAATCCACAGTGTGTCCATTAGTATACAATTGAGGTTACTGCATACTGTATTCCATACAGGAGTTATCTCCCCCTGGACTGAGATTTCGGTGGATATTATGGCAGAACGAGGTCCTATCAGAATGATATAAATTTGCCAGTGTAAATTTTCTTTACAAGAGAACCCATTTACAGTCCATAAAGGATGGAATGGATGTATATTATTATGGTTTTACAAATTATTTCTCAAGTTTCTGAAGTATTTCCCATGTTTCTAAGAGAAAATTGAGTGCAAAATTACCAATAATTTGACTTGGTTACATCGCTTATTTGCATTTTCCCGCGTTTCTGCTATCATTGGAAAGCGGAAAAGTAACCACGGCCTTCATATTGCCGAATGGATGACCATTATTAAGAAGAAATAGGTTAATTTTGAGTTTTGTTCTCGAAAATCCTGCTAGAATTGGCAAAATTGATCAAAACAAAGATGGGGTAGGGGGAAAGTTATCGGTCGGATTTCCCAAAATAATATGTATAACTGGCAAGTGTTGTATACCGCCATACTCGCAAACACTCTGAGATTACGATACATGTGAATAATTAATTTCGTAAAAAACATCCTGCCCCTTAAGGTGGCCCTCCGCAGTTTCGTAGTAATGGCCCCTCTCTAATTTCATAATACGATAGACTGCCCTTGTTCTGCTACATCATAATTCTTCTTGTCTTCTTAATAGCTTATATCTATAATGCCATCCTATTCAGCATTATCAACGCTGCAAACGAGTACGTACAAATCGAGTGCTGGCTTCGTCTACACGCTGATCGGGATCATGGAGTAAAGTTTGTCCTGCCTCAGTTATGCCCCTTGGGTGTGCCTAAAAATCGGGACTCATTTACGGGAAGAAAATCTGACAAAAAACGGTTAGGTTGACACCCCCTTTTTTTTGCCTTTTTAAGTTGAGACCGGACCAGGGAACGTGAGTAAGAAGTTTAATTGAAATCGCTCTTACAGATTTTTCTGGAAATTGAGCCGAATTTGACCATTTTTCGACATTTTTAAGGAGTTTTCTAGGAAAAATGAAGCAAGCATGGAGGAGAATGTTCGAGTTAAATTTTTCTATAACATAGCAGTGTTATATCTTAAAATAATAGTTTCATCATGCTCTTTCAGAAAATATATACATATAAGTGATTTGGGTTGAAGGTTTTGCGACAACTGGTGGCCGAAAAACGGACCCATAGTCTATTCCATGCCGAATAAAAGAATCTCCGGAGTGCACCCTAGGTGGGCCACTAGTGGGCCGATGGAGTTGAGTGAGGTATCGCATATGTCCAAGAGTAAATTTCTCAGTATGAACCTATCCAATGAGCCGGTATGAACCTATTTACAGACCTACCCGGTACCGGGATTTTTCGAAAAATTTCATCGCTTAGCTCCGAGATCATTCCCCACAACCCATAGTAAAATCCACAAAAAATGACCACACCCATACTCCATACAGTCATTTTACCCTATAGATGCAAATGTTCGAATCATTCTCCTATTGTTGAGGTAAAGTCCGTGTTCCGCATTTTACATTTTCGGAGACAAGTCCGCATTTTACATACACCCACCCATGACGTGATAGGCAGGCCCGATAAGCCGGAGACCGATATTAGCCCTTTTGGAACTTGTTGATAGGAGTTTTCCCCTATTTTAGGGGTAAAGTCCGTGTTCCGCTTTTCATATTTTTGGGACAAATCCTGAATTTACATGCACCAACCCATGACATGATCGCTCTGGACGAGCGCTCCACTTTGACATCTCACTCGACCCAATCGGTTCACTAGAGGCCTCTCTCGCCTCCAAAATGTCCTGAAGATTGACGAAGATTGCTGGAGAATTTCCGCCGGCTCCCGCGTATTTGGGACTACATTCTGTTCCCCGAGGCTTTTTCCGTTCGACCGCATCACCGCCAGACCGCATCACCGCGGCGGAATACATGCCCCAAAGGTCACGTGACCGGAAGTTTCGGAATTATAGTGACCTTGACCTCTTGATCCCGTGATCTCCACGTGACCTCCCCAAAAATGACGAAATAAGGTCAAGTTGACCTCATTCGTCCTTTACATACTACTTATGTCTTCACGTTGTGCACGTTTAGGCTCAGTCTCTATACACAATTAGGCGCAAATTTTCTACACGATTAGGTGCAACGCATAATTAGGCGCAAAATGATTTCCACGAATAAGCGCGTTATCACGATTAGACGCATATTTCTCACACGAATACATGTAGATGCATTTCAACAATAGAAGCAAATCTCCTGCACGAATAGGCGCAGTTCCACAAGTAGGAGCCATTTTTCTACGCGATTAGGCGCAACGCAGAATTAGGCGCAAGATGGTTCCAATGATTAGGAGCAGTTACATGATTAGACGCAGCCTCCTTACACGATTAGGCGAATTTACACAAATAGGCGCAGATTCCGTACACGATTAGGTGCAGTTCCACAATTAAGCGCAAATTTCCTACACCATTAGGCGCAGTTCCACCATTAAGCGCAAATTTCCTACACGGTTAGGCGCAACACGTTATTAGGCGCAATTTTTTTACACGATTTGGCGCTGACACGATTAGGCACAAATACACGAGTAGGCCCGCCACACTCCCCAACCACTCAAACACAAACACACACACACGCGCGCGTGCGCGCGCGCGGATATCAAAAGTATCTTGCACGGTATCACATTGTAGTGTCTCGTGCTTGTTACATTGAACGAGTGAAATGAACACATTTGACGGGTCTGTAGTAAATTGCATTTCATTAAACACTCTAGGACATGTCTGACCTGAAGTGATGTTTTGTATGGTTTATAATAAAAAAAAACTTGAGTTATAATTTCTAGAAATCAAGATACGAGCCGCCTGTTGGTATTTTGCTATAGCGTCACAAAGACCAAAGTGAGACTTTTCAGAAGCAATGCCAATTAGATATTCTCGTCTGAATGGATAGTTTTCTGCAGATTTTTTATATTTATATATCCCATATATCCTCTGATATTCCAGATCACCACCAACTGATAAGACGAAGGTTTCTATTGTGACGGATATCCTGGAGTCATTTTATAACTGTGATTTGACCAATATTGACATAGGAAGTCTGCGGAATAGCTTCATGGGACTGGGAGTCAAATCACAGAAATTTATCAAATGTGGCGGAACGTCTCGGGACAGTTGCGTACAAGACTTCATTGACACTTGCAGGAATTCTTCGTTAAGGGTTATCAAGACGATCCGCCTGAGAATGCCTGACATACGAGCACTAATAGATCGTCTGCCCTCTCTCAACGTTATCCAATTGCTTCGAGATCCTCGCGGAATAATAAGTTCAAGAAACAATTTGGGGCGAAATGAACTTGAATGGGCGACTAATGACGGAATTAAACTTTGTGATGCAATAAGATCAGACTTGAATTATTCGGGTATGTTGAAAAAGCGGTATCCTGGGAGAATCAAGCAGTTTTTGTACGAATCTCTGGCGGAGAAGCCACTTGATGGCACGGATGAGTTGTATCGTTTCCTCGGTAGAGTTGTTCCAGATAACGTCAGCCTTTGGGTACAACAAAATACAAAAAGCGATACCAAAGTGAAATCTTTTTCGACAACGCGAAAAAATTCTTCAGAAACCGCTTGGAAATGGAGGCTGGGAGTATCTTGGGATGTCGTTAAATCCATGGACCAACACTGTTCTGATGTTTATAAACAACTAGGTTACCGGTCCTTTAAAACTGAAAACGATCTCAGAGAAATGACAGTCCCGGCCAGAGAGATGAAAACCCGAGGGGTTCAAGTCCCCCGACGTTGAAACAATTGATTAAAGATTGCCTTACTGGTTTCCAGTTGACTGGCAGTCCAAAGTGTCCAGAGTCGCCACGTGTGTAGCCTTGGATTGTCAGGACTCCATTTTGGGGATTATATGCTAAGAGGTTTGGGTCAACCCATACCTTTCTTTTCAAGCGTTTCTTACCAATATTTCATAATTCCGGTTGTGAACTGAATCTTTTTGGCGCAACAAATATCCCAATTATGCCGCTTCAAATCCTGGGATAGTTAGAATTCATTAACATGCAAAACATTTCCTGAAATTATCTTAAATTTATCCAATTGCTTCGAGATCCTCGCGGAATAATAAGTTCAAGAAACAATTTGGGGCGAAATGAACTTGAATGGGCGACTAATGACGGAATTAAACTTTGTGATGCAATAAGATCAGACTTGAATTATTCGGGTATGTTGAAAAAGCGGTATCCTGGGAGAATCAAGCAGTTTTTATACGAATCTCTGGCAGAGAATCCACTTGATGGCACGGATGAGTTGTATCGTTTCCTCGGTAGAGTTGTTCCAGATAACGTCAGCCTTTGGGTACAACAAAATACAAAAAGCGATACCAAAGTGAAATCTTTTTCGACAAAGCGAAAAAAATCTTCAGAGACCGCTTGGAAATGGAGGCTGGGAGTATCTTGGGATGTCGTTAAATCCATGGACCAACACTGTTCTGATGTTTATAAACAACTAGGTTACCGGTCCTTTAAAACTGAAAACGATCTCAGAGAAATGACAGTCCCGGCCAGAGGGATGAAAACCCGAGGGGTTCAAGTCCCCCGACGTTGAAACAATTGATTTGAACTGGAACCGTAACTTTCATTACCCAGCATGCAGAGCAATCCCAAGTGAGATCCAGGTACCCACAATTACAGAATTTGTCCTAATCCGGCCAGGGTTTCATTAGATATTGTATGAAAACAAAATTTCAACTTGGCCCGCAGGTGGCGACACCTATAGGCAGCTCAGCGTGAAAAACAATCATAAGCAAAGTCTTGAGGCGAAGTACCCTCATACAAAATTTAAAAAGAATCCGTTCAGTTTTTCAGGAGTTATTGTCTGGAAAGTCTGACAGATGCAAAAGTTTAACTTGGCCCCCAGGTGGCGCCACCTATAGGCAGATTGGCGTGAAAAACAATCCCAAGCGATATCTTGAGGTGAGGTACCCACATACCAAATTTGAGAAGAAACCATTCAGTTTTTCTAAAGTTATTCTCTGGAAACGAAACTTTAACTTTGACCCCCAAGTGGTGCCATCTAAAGGCGAATCGGTGCAAAAAACAATCCCAAGCGAGACCTCGAGGCTAGGTACCCAAACACCAAATTTGAAAAGAAACCGTTCAGTTTTTCAAAAGTTATTGTCCGGAAACAAAATTTTAACTTTGCCCCCAGGTGTCGCCACCTATAGGCGGGTCGGCACGAAAAACAATTCCAAGTGAGATCTTTAAGCGAGTTACTCACACACCAAATTTGAAAAGAATTCGTTCAGTTTTTCTAAAGTTATTGTCTGGAAATGAAATTTTAACTTTGCCCATAGGTGGCGCCACCTACAGGCGGATCGGTGCGAAAAACAATCCCAAGCGAGATCTTGAGGTGAGGTACCCACACACCAAATTTGAAAAGAATCCGTTCAGTTTTTTTAAAGTTATTGTCCGGAAATAAAATTTCAACTTTGCCCCCAGGTGGCGCCACCTATAGGCGGATCGGTGCGAAAAACAATCCCAAGCGAGATCTTGAGGCGAGGTACCCACACACCAAATTTGAAAAGAATCCGTTCAGTTTTTCAAAAGTTATTGTCCGGAAACGAAATTTTAAATTTGCCCCCCAGGTGGCGCCACCTATAGGCGGATCGGTGCGAAAAACAATCCCAAGCGAGATCTTGAGACGGGGTACCCACACACTAAATTTGAAAAGAATCTGTTCAGTTTTTCAGAAGTTATTGTCGGGAAACAAAGTTAGACGGACGCACGGACGCTGGGACGGACGGACGGACGCACGGACGCACGGACGAACCCCAATACTATAGTCCCCCTTTAGCCCTTCGGGCGTCGGGGGACAAAAACCAACAATTAAAACCTAAATACCGATTAAACTGGACGAGAAAAAACTCTCAAGGAATTGAACTCTTCGATATACACGAACAGGGTGTTTGGTGCATTAAAACGTTAATTTGCGTGTTTTGTTGATTGACCGGAATTTACAGCGGCATTGTCCAAGAACACACCTCAGTCCCACCCATGTGTAGCATGGGTATCTGGGATAAAGATTCTTATATCCCGCCAGGTTATATGGAGATAGGTTGACTGACGACGTTTTACGGTTTAATGAGGTTTTCGCCCCAGGTTTGATGATATTTGACACGCTGACATCTTGCGATGTGCGTTATGATGTAAGCTTTAATAGTATATGTGTAACTGTTCACATACAGGACGAAGGAGCTATTCTAGAGTTGATGATTTTTTTTCTCTTCTTGTACATTCATTATGCACCTCTGGTAATATGCACTTAGTATCTTGCTTAGTACACAGCTCATCTGTTAATTTTGGTATCCGTTACGGGGCCTTCTAATTAACCATCTTGTCATGATTTCCAAGTAAAAGCATCCATCACCAAAACACCCCATTTTTCGCACAAAATTCACTTCACATTTTTTTCGCAGACCATTTATTAGCATGCTGTTTTTTTTATTCGCTGCCTATTATTTCTGGGGACACGCCAATAACACAGAAGATGTGTTTTAATCGCGAAATATTTTTTCCCGCAATTTATAAACTTGATGAACTCGGGGAAATTCAAAATTGCCAAGGAAGAAAAGTTTCATTTTACTGAAAAGTATACTAAATGAAAACACCTGTAGAAAAGATATGCATGTGACGGGAACTGTATACATTATCCAAGATAAGAGTTCAGAGTTTAAATTTTATAATTAGAAGTGATAAATTCATCCTAGGGAATATTTTTGTGGAGAAAATGTGTAATTTATAAAGCTCCTTTACCGAGAAGATTTAAAAGCGCACTCGTGATTCCGTCACGATTTCCTTGTGATTCCGTCACGCACTAGATTTAACCCCTGTAATGACCCAATCGCGCTTTTCTCACGAGGACAAAAAACTTCTCACCCTTGGATACTGTATGATAGTAGATATCATATAAGAATAACCAAACTGAAACAGAGCAGCAAAAAAATATAGAAGCAACACTAGTCAACACGAAGGACTTTCACTGTGATTCCGTACAGACATTTCCAAAGATTATATTCCTACGAAGTAGGCTACAGATCGCAAATTGTCCGGTAATGAGTGAGTGAGTGAGTCAGTCAGTCAGTCAGTCCATCTGAATCCTTTCGTCGGCAAAATAAGGAAACCGTTGAAATTAGAACCTTGATTTTTGGCATGAACGTGCATTAGGGCATTGTTACCAGCAAGTTCTGAGCTGACCCAATTCTGATGAAAATTTGATTTATAATTCTTTTTTTATTTATTGATGGCTCAGCGAGTGCACTGCCCATCGGGAACCCTTGGCTGTATGTTTCACTGTATATATAACACAGTACAAAACCTGGTGGGATATGCCATCCGCAATTGTTTTGAGAGCTAGAGGTCACAGCAGTGTAGCTGGGTCACCCCCAATAGGCCTATAGAACAGATCAGAGCTAACAGTCTGATAGGCTTGGGGTTCGAGAATGCAGTTAATACTGCCATGGTGTAATAATCAAATTGTTCCTAGAGGTCAGAGCAGGGGAGAAAAAAAAATAAACAGATCTGTCTGGGAGTTAAAAAAATATCACAACAGATGGTACCGGTATTACATTAAACCATCGACAGTGCAGATTCTATGAGTTCACATGTTGACGTCTTTATTAATTTTACCGTTCGAGGGCACATTTGAACAGCTGCCGTTAACTTGAGAAACACACTTTTGCTATATACACACATGTTTTGATTAAATGCTACATTATGGGAAACGAAATTAACAGATATGTAATCAATATTAAGAGGCTGTATTTAAGATGCTAAGTACAATCCTCAAATTCTACATTCGTCAGATTGCCGATACCCAAAATGTTTTGTCTCATATATCTAGATAACAACGTGATGTAGAGATGCTATTTATTCGTCTTTGTACCGGTCATGCTCAGGAGAATGACATAGCTTTATTATCTTGTGCTGAGAAGGTGTTGGTTTTGAGTTGAATTACCGTAAACTACATAAATGCTACCTTTCTACTATAGGACTATATGGAAGAATTTGTTGTATTGTTGGGAAAATAATGCGATTCAAAAAGCTGTTTTGGTCCTGGACAAGGGCACTGAAAACCATTAAAGAGATGTAAATGTATTTTCACACGTAAAACCTGAAATCTACTGAACTTTTTATTATTCAATCTGTTTCCTTTAGTTACAAAATTGTAAAATTAAATCGGCGATCCTTATTTATTTATGGAATGAAGGCGCATTAGGAGACTGTTACCAACAAGTTCTGGGCTGGCCTACTTTTGATGACAATTTCTGGTGATTTTTGATGAAAATCACTGGTGATTCTGACTTGAGCAGTGCCCATCTTAATATAGGCAGGATGTCAACTGGGGGTGGGGATTTCCAAGAGTTCAGTTCGCATCGGAGTCCTAATGCCTACCCTACTTCGTAGGTCCTGTGACATTAGTCACACTGCTCATGTAACGAAAATTCTGCAATATTTCAGAGGATATTATACTTTATTTGAAACTTGACAGCATAGTAACTTGGCGATCAGACGTAGAAAGTCTGCATACAGAGAAAAAATTTGAATAACGAGGGCTTCAAACTCTTAAATTACCTTCCAAGCCGTGATTCCGTCACGCTGGATTTCATTCCTACGAAGTAGACTCTCATTTGCAAATTGTCCGGTAATGAGTCAGTGAGTGAGTCGGTCAGTCCATCCGAATCGTTTCGCCGGCAAAATAAGGAGAACCGTTGACATTAGAACCTTGATTTTTGGCATGAAGGTACATTGGGCGACTGTTACCAGCAAGTTCTGAGCTGACCTACTTTTGATAAAAACATTCTGGTGATTTTTGATGAAAATCACTGGTGATTCTGACTTGGGCAGTGCCCATCTTAATATAGGCAGGATTTCAAACGGGGGGGTGGGGATTTCCAAGAGTTCAGTTCGCATCGGAGTCCTAATGCCTACCAGGGGCCCTCGGTGGCCGAGTGGTCTAAGGCGCTTCGCTGGTGACCGCTAGCCTCACACCGCTGAACCGGCACGGGTTCGAGCCCAGCTGGTCCATGTGTGAAAGTCTGTCAGTTTCTTGCCGAAGGGCGGTGGTTCTTTCCGGGTACTCCGGCTTTCTCCACCAACCAAACTGACTGTCACCATATGAGTGAAACAAACTTGAGTGTGACATTAAGCTAAATTCTCCTCCCCCTCCCTGCCCTAATGCCTACCCTACTTCGTAGGTCCTGTGACGTGAGTCACACTGCTCATGTGTTGTACTGTTTTCAAATGTTCCTCGTGTTCTCATGTCCCCTCATTAACGATTGCCTTACTGGTTTCCAGTTGACTGGCAGTCCAAAATATCCAGAGCCGCCACGTGTGTAGCCTTGGATTGTCAGGACTCCATTTTGGGGATTATATACTAACAGGTTTGGGTCAACTCATACCTTTCTTTTCAAGCGTTTCTTACCAATATTTCATAATTCCGGTTGTGAACTGAATCTTTTTGGCGCAACAAATATCCCAATTATGCCGCTTCAAATCCTGGGATAGTTAGAATTCATTAACATGCAAAACATTTCCTGAAATTTCACTTCGAGCTAAAAAGTGACTATTCGTGGATAGTAGTATAGTCTACCGGTTTAAACTCAACTTTTCCAGGGAGATAACTCTTGATTCTCATGAAGCTTCCGACAGGGGGGGCCACCAGTTCAAGGTTATAGATTGCATCAGCATTGATGGCTGTGTGCCAAGTTTTGACCACTATAGTTCTGGCAACCTTTGACCTTGAATTCTTCCGCGATGATGCGGTCTGGCGGTGATGCGGTCTGGCGGTGATGCGGTCTGCCTCCGCGGAGAAAAAGTAGTCCCCAGACTTCAATGCGCTGCATGGTCCGATTGGGTCGTATGAGGTATCAGTGTGAAGCAGTCGTGAAGGCACATCTGATGGGCTGGGTGTGGGGTTGAAATAATGTCATTATGCGCATGGGCAATAGACGAAGTGTATGGGAATAGACGTTTTGGGGTCTAGGTGGGCCACTAGTGGGCCGATGCAGTCGATTGAGGTATCAATTTGAAGCATATGTGAGGGGGCATCCGCCTGAACTAGTGTGTCGTTCGTGTTCAACATTCTGCGCAGGCAGGGAATTGTGGGAAAAGGGTATGGAAATAGCCGTTTTGGGGTCTAGGTGAGTCCCTATTCGTCCTATGGAGTCGTATGAGGTATCAATGTGAAGCATTCGTGAAAGAGCATCCGACGCGGTGGGTGAGACGTGGAACTGACGTCATTCTGCGCATGCGCAGTAGACAAAATGTATGGGAATAGACGTTTTGGGATCTAGGTGAGCCCCTAATGGGCCGATGGAGTCGTATTAGGTATCAATGTAAAGCAGTCGTGAAGGAGCATCTGCCTGGACTAGTGTGTCGTCCGTGTTCAACATTTTGCGCATGCGCGAGAAAAAACTCTCAAGGAATTGAACTCTTCAATATACACGAACAGGGTGTTTGGTGCATTAAAACGTTAATTTGCGTGTTTTGTTGATTGACCGGAATTTACAGCGGCATTGTCCAAGAACACACCTCAGTCCCACCCATGTGTAGCATGGGTATCTGGGATAAAGATTCTTATATCCCGCCAGGTTATATGGAGATAGGTTGACTGACGACGTTTTACGGTTTAATGAGGTTTTCGCCCCAGGTTTGATGATATTTGACACGCTGACATCTTGCGATGTGCGTTATGATGTAAGCTTTAATAGTATATGTGTAACTGTTCACATACAGGACGAATGAGCTATTCTAGAGTTGATGATTTTTTTTTATCTTCTGGTACATTCATTATGCACCTCTGGTAATATGCACTTAGTATCTTGCTTAGTACACAGCTCATTTGTTAATTGTGGTATCCTTTACGGGGCCTTCTAATTAACCATCTTGTCATGATTTCCAAGTAAAAGCATCCATCACCAAAACACCCCATTTTTCGCACAAAATTCACTTCACATTTTTTTCGCAGACCATTTATTAGCATGCTGTTTTTTTTATTCGCTGCCTATTATTTCTGGGGACACGCCAATAACGCAGAAGATGTGCTTTAATCGCGAAATATTTTTTCCCGCAATTTATAAACTTGATGAACTCGGGGAAATTCAAACTTGCCAAGGAAGAAAAGTTTCATTTTACTGAAAAGTATACTAAATGAAAACACCTGTAGAAAAGATATGCATGTGACGGGAACTGTATACATTATCCAAGATAAGAGTTCAGAGTTTAAATTTTATAATTAGAAGTGATAAATTCATCCTAGGGAATATTTTTGTGGAGAAAATGTGTAATTTATAAAGCTCCTTTACCGAGAAGATTTAAAAGCGCACTCGTGATTCCGTCACGATTTTCTTGTGATTCCGTCACGCACTAGATTTAACCCCTGTAATGACCCAATCGCGCTTTTCTCACGAGGACAAAACACTTCTCACCCTTGGATACTGTATGATAGTAGATATCATATAAGAATAACCAAACTGATACAGAGCAGCAAAAAAATATAGAAGCAACACTAGTCAACACGAAGGACTTTCACTGTGATTCCGTCACAGACATTTCCAAAGATTATATTCCTACGAAGTAGGCTACAGATCGCAAATTGTCCGGTAATGAGTGAGTGAGTGAGTCAGTCAGTCAGTCCATCTGAATCCTTTCGTCGGCAAAATAAGGAAACCGTTGAAATTAGAACCTTGATTTTTGGCATGAGTGAGTGAATTAGGGCATTGTTACCAGCAAGTTCTGAGCTGACCCAATTCTGATGAAAATTTGATTTATAATTCTTTTTTTATTTATTGATGGCTCAGCGAGTGCACTGCCCATCGGGAACCCTTGGCTGTATGTTTCACTGTATATATAACACAGTACAAAACCTGGTGGGATATGCCATCCGCAATTGTTTTGAGAGCTAGAGGTCACAGCAGTGTAGCTGGGTCACCCCCAATAGGCCTATAGAACAGATCAGAGCTAACAGTCTGATAGGCTTGGGGTTCGAGAATGCGGTTAATACTGCCATGGTGTAATAATCAAATTGTTCCTAGAGGTCAGAGCAGGGGAGAAAAAAATAAACAGATCTGTCTGGGAGTTAAAAAAATATCACAACAGATGGTACCGGTATTACATTAAACCATCGACAGTGCAGATTCTATGAGTTCACATGTTGACGTCTTTATTAATTTTACCGTTCGAGGGCACATTTGAACAGCTGCCGTTAACTTGAGAAACACACTTTTGCTATATACACACATGTTTTGATTAAATGCTACATTATGGGAAACGAAATTAACAGATATGTAATCAGTATTAAGAGGCTGTATTTAAGATGCTAAGTACAATCCTCAAATTCTACATTCGTCAGATTGCCGATACCCAAAATGTTTTGTCTCATATATCTAGATAACAACGTGATGTAGAGATGCTATTTATTCGTCTTTGTACCGGTCATGCTCAGGAGAATGACATAGCTTTATTATCTTGTGCTGAGAAGGTGTTGGTTTTGAGTTGAATTACCGTAAACTACATAAATGCTACCTTTCTACTATAGGACTATATGGAAGAATTTGTTGTATTGTTGGGAAAATAATGCGATTCAAAAAGCTGTTTTGGTCCTGGACAAGGGCACTGAAAACCATTAAAGAGATGTAAATGTATTTTCACACGTAAAACCTGAAATCTACTGAACTTTTTATTATTCAATCTGTTTCCTTTAGTTACAAAATTGTAAAATTAAATCGGCGATCCTTATTTATTTATGGAATGAAGGCGCATTAGGAGACTGTTACCAACAAGTTCTGGGCTGGCCTACTTTTGATGACAATTTCTGGTGATTTTTGATGAAAATCACTGGTGATTCTGACTTGAGCAGTGCCCATCTTAATATAGGCAGGATGTCAACTGGGGGTGGGGATTTCCAAGAGTTCAGTTCGCATCGGAGTCCTAATGCCTACCCTACTTCGTAGGTCCTGTGACATTAGTCACACTGCTCATGTAACGAAAATTCTGCAATATTTCAGAGGATATTATACTTTATTTGAAACTTGACAGCATAGTAACTTGGCGATCAGACGTAGAAAGTCTGCATACAGAGAAAAAATTTGAATAACGAGGGCTTCAAACTCTTAAATTACCTTCCAAGCCGTGATTCCGTCACGCTGGATTTCATTCCTACGAAGTAGACTCTCATTTGCAAATTGTCCGGTAAGGAGTCAGTGAGTGAGTCGGTCAGTCCATCCGAATCGTTTCGTCGGCAAAATAAGAAGAACCGTTGACATTAGAACCTTGATTTTTGGCATGAAGGTACATTGGGCGACTGTTACCAGCAAGTTCTGAGCTGACCTACTTTTGATAAAAACATTCTGGTGATTTTTGATGAAAATCACTGGTGATTCTGACTTGGGCAGTGCCCATCTTAATATAGGCAGGATTTCAAACGGGGGGGGGGGTGGGGATTTACAAGAGTTCAGTTCGCATCGGAGTCCTAATGCCTACCAGGGGCCCTCGGTGGCCGAGTGGTCTAAGGCGCTTCGCTGGTGACCGCTAGCCTCACACCGCTGAACCGGCACGGGTTCGAGCCCAGCTGGTCCATGTGTGAAAGTCTGTCAGTTTCTTGCCGAAGGGCGGTGGTTCTTTCCGGGTACTCCGGCTTTCTCCACCAACCAAACTGACTGTCACCATATGAGTGAAACAAACTTGAGTGTGACATTAAGCTAAATTCCCCTCCCCCTCCCTGCCCTCATTAACGATTGCCTTACTGGTTTCCAGTTGACTGGCAGTCCAAAATATCCAGAGCCGCCACGTGTGTAGCCTTGGATTGTCAGGACTCCATTTTGGGGATTATATACTAACAGGTTTGGGTCAACTCATACCTTTCTTTTCAAGCGTTTCTTACCAATATTTCATAATTCCGGTTGTGAACTGAATCTTTTTGGCGCAACAAATATCCCAATTATGCCGCTTCAAATCCTGGGATAGTTAGAATTCATTAACATGCAAAACATTTCCTGAAATTTCACTTCGAGCTAAAAAGTGACTATTCGTGGATAGTAGTATAGTCTACCGGTTTAAACTCAACTTTTCCAGGGAGATAACTCTTGATTCTCATGAAGCTTCCGACAGGGGGGGCCATCAGTTCAAGGTTATAGATTGCATCAGCATTGGCTGTGTGCCAAGTTTTGACCACTATAGTTCTGGCAACCTTTGACCTTGAATTCTTCCGCGATGATGCGGTCTGGCGGTGATGCGGTCTGGCGGTGATGCGGTCTGCCTCCGCGGAGAAAAAGTAGTCCCCAGACTTCAATGCGCTGCATGGTCCGATTGGGTCGTATGAGGTATCAGTGTGAAGCAGTCGTGAAGGCACATCTGATGGGCTGGGTGTGGGGTTGAAATATTGTCATTCTGCGCATGCGCAATAGACGAAGTGTATGGGAATAGACGTTTTGGGGTCTAGGTGGGCCACTAGTGGGCCGATGCAGTCGATTGAGGTATCAATGTGAAGCATATGTGAGGGGGCATCCGCCTAAACTAGTGTGTCGTTCGTGTTCAACATTCTGCGCAGGCAGGGAATTGTGGGAAAAGGGTATGGAAATAGCCGTTTTGGGGTCTAGGTGAGTCCCTATTCGTCCTATGGAGTCGTATGAGGTATCAATGTGAAGCATTCGTGAAAGAGTATCCGACGCGGTGGGTGAGACGTGGAACTGACGTCATTCTGCGCATGCGCAGTAGACAAAGTGTATGGGAATAGACGTTTTGGGGTGTAGGTGTGCCATTAGTGGGCCGATGGAGTCGAGTGAGGTATCATTGTGAAGCATATGTGAGGGGGCATCCGCCTGAACTAGTGTGTCGTTCGTGTTCAACATTCTGCGCATGTGCAGACAGGGAATTGTGGGAAAAGATATGGAAATAGACGTTTTGGGGGCTAGGTGGGCCACTAGGGGGCCGATGAAGTCGAGTGAGGTATCAATGTGAAGCATATGTGAGGGGGCATCCGCCTGGACTAGTGTGTCGTTCGTGTTCAACATTCTGCGCAGGCAGGGAATTGTGAGAAAAGGGTATGGAAATAGCCGTTTTGGGGTCTAGGTGAGTCCCTATTGGTCCTATGGAGTCGTATGAGGTATCAATGTGAAGCATTCGTGAAAGAGCATCCGACGGGGTGGGTGAGACGTGGAACTGACGTCATTCTGCGCATGCACAGTATACAAAGTGTATGGAAATAGCCGTTTTGGGGTCTAGGTGAGTCCCTATTGGTCCTATGGAGTCGTATGAGGTATCAATATGAAGCATTCGTGAAAGAGCATTCGACGGGGTGGGTGAGACGTGGAACTGACGTCATTCTGCGCATGCGCAGTATACAAAGTGTATGGAAATAGACGTTTTGGGATCTAGGTGAGCCCCTAATGGGCCGATGGAGTCGTATTAGGTATCAATGTAAAGCAGTCGTGAAGGAGCATCTGCCTGGACTAGTGTGTCGTCCGTGTTCAACATTTTGCGCATGCGCGAGAAAAAACTCTCAAGGAATTGAACTCTTCGATATACACGAACAGGGTGTTTGGTGCATTAAAACGTTAATTTGCGTGTTTTGTTGATTGACCGGAATTTACAGCGGCATTGTCCAAGAACACACCTCAGTCCCACCCATGTGTAGCATGGGTATCTGGGATAAAGATTCTTATATCCCGCCAGGTTATATGGAGATAGGTTGACTGACGACGTTTTACGGTTTAATGAGGTTTTCGCCCCAGGTTTGATGATATTTGACACGCTGACATCTTGCGATGTGCGTTATGATGTAAGCTTTAATAGTATATGTGTAACTGTTCACATACAGGACGAAGGAGCTATTCTAGAGTTGATGATTTTTTTTTATCTTCTGGTACATTCATTATGCACCTCTGGTAATATGCACTTAGTATCTTGCTTAGTACACAGCTCATTTGTTAATTGTGGTATCCGTTACGGGGCCTTCTAATTAACCATCTTGTCATGATTTCCAAGTAAAAGCATCCATCACCAAAACACCCCATTTTTCGCACAAAATTCACTTCACATTTTTTTCGCAGACCATTTATTAGCATGCTGTTTTTTTTATTCGCTGCCTATTATTTCTGGGGACACGCCAATAACACAGAAGATGTGTTTTAATCGCGAAATATTTTTTCCCGCAATTTATAAACTTGATGAACTCGGGGAAATTCAAAATTGCCAAGGAAGAAAAGTTTCATTTTACTGAAAAGTATACTAAATGAAAACACCTGTAGAAAAGATATGCATGTGACGGGAACTGTATACATTATCCAAGATAAGAGTTCAGAGTTTAAATTTTATAATTAGAAGTGATAAATTCATCCTAGGGAATATTTTTGTGGAGAAAATGTGTAATTTATAAAGCTCCTTTACCGAGAAGATTTAAAAGCGCACTCGTGATTCCGTCACGATTTTCTTGTGATTCCGTCACGCACTAGATTTAACCCCTGTAATGACCCAATCGCGCTTTTCTCACGAGGACAAAAAACTTCTCACCCTTGGATACTGTATGATAGTAGATATCATATAAGTATAACCAAACTGAAACAGAGCAGCAAAAAAATATAGAAGCAACACTAGTCAACACGAAGGACTTTCACTGTGATTCCGTCACAGACATTTCCAAAGATTATATTCCTACGAAGTAGGCTACAGATCGCAAATTGTCCGGTAATGAGTGCGTGAGTGAGTGAGTCAGTCAGTCCATCTGAATCCTTTCGTCGGCAAAATAAGGAAACCGTTGACATTAGAACCTTGATTTTTGGCATGAACGTGCATTAGGGCATTGTTACCAGCAAGTTCTGAGCTGATCGAATTCTGATGAAAATTTGATTTATAATTCTTTTTTTATTTATTGATGGCTCAGCGAGTGCACAGTAGTAGTGTCTACTGATTACAGCGCGCATTGACCTCATTTCGACCTCATTTCAAGGTCACAGAGGTCAAGGAACTGTGGCTGGGTTTCCCAGGGGGATTCCCCAGTGGGGGTTTCCCATGACGATCACGTGACCTTTGTACATGTCTAGACTTGTTCTGGGTTGTACAGTTCTGCCATTCGGAGGATGGGTACTAGTATTTCGCTGACGTCCTAGTAATAAACATAATCTATAGGTGTTGTACCATGTTAATAGGATCAGTCTAGCATCTGTACCACCCTAGGGTCGAGTGTTTATTGTCCCGTGTATCTCCGCAGAAAATCAGCAAACAAAATGGCGGCTCCAGGATGGTGTGGGGACGCCCTTTCCACATCACGGCGTCGATCCTAACCATAGCGCCATCTGCACGCACTGACGCAAGGGAGACAACTCGTGTGGCCCAAGGGTATGGAAATAGCCGTGTTGGAGCTAGAGGAGCCACAAATGGTCCAATGGGATCGAGTGAGGTATCAAAGTGAAGCATTCGTGAAGGGGCATCTAATGGGCTGGGTGTGGGGTTGACATATCGGCATTCTGCGCATGCGCGGTGGCCCAAGGGTATGGAAATAGCCGTGTTGGAGCTAGGGGAGCCACAAATGGTCCAATGGGGTCGAGTGAGGTATCAAAGTGAAGCATTCGTGAAGGGGCATCTGACTGGACTAGGGGCTCGTGCGTTGTCACCATTCTGCGCATGCGCGGTGGCCGAAGGGTATGAAAATAGACGTTTTGGAGCTAGGGGAGCCACTAATGGTCCGATGGGGTCGAGTGAGGTATCAATGTGAAGCATTCGTGAAGGGGCATCTGACTGGACTAGTGGCTCGGGCGTTGTCACCATTCTGCGCATGCGCGGTGGCCCAAGGGTATGGAAATAGACGTTTTGTTACCTAGGGGAGCCCCTAATGGGCCGATGGAGTTGTATGAGGTATCAAAGTGAAGTATATTTCAAGCATGGGTGGGTGCATGTAAAATTTTTCCTGAAAAAAAAAATACGGAACACGGACTTTATCCTAAATTACGTGAAAATGCCTATATGGGGTATCGGGGGTATATAGGTCGCCGGACTTAACGGGGCTTGTCTATCAATAGAGTTATCTCCCCCTAGTTCCAGGGTGGGTGTATGTAAAATTTACATTTATTTACTTTATCTAAAAATCCGGCAAAATGCCTATATGGGGTATGGGGGGTATAGGACTATCCTGGGAAACCTACTTCTCGACATTTGCGGTATAGGTTGTGGGGTCTCGTTTTCTTAGTCTCGTCATTTAGAACATGATAGGAAGTGTCCCGGCACGAAACGGTGAAATTTTTGAAAAAGTACGATATAGCCCCATATAGTCCCATACTGGGGGTATAGGATCAATGTTTGCCCCCCTGGGAAACCTTCTTCTCGACATTTGCGGTATAGGTTGTGGGGTCGCGTTTTACTCGTCTCGTCATGTAGAACATGATGGGAAGGATCCCGAAGTTAAGCGGTGACATTTTTGGAAAAAGTCACCGAGGCCTGGGTAAGCCCATAGGCCTATAGTGCATGGCTATGGGGCTACAGACCCATACGGGGTGAACGTTTTGGGGTCTAGGTGAGCCCCTAATGATCCGATGATGTCGTATTTTGAAGCTCTCATGCAGGAGCATCCCACTTGGCTAATGGTTCGTCCGTGATCAATAGTCTGGGCATGCGCAGTCTGGCCGTAGTATAGAAAACAGGCATTTTGGGTGTATGTGTGGGTGTATGTTCAGGATAGAGATGGATCGCCATGGGTTCGAATGGGTCGTGGAAGGTGTCAAAGTGAAGCTTGTGTGGGGTAGAGTCAGAATGGCGTGTTTTTGAATGCAAGTCGCGTCAATCTGCGCAGGCGCAGTTGGTTGTAGTAAGTAAAGTGGCCATTTTCGGGCAGTACATGAAGGTATTTGGGATCGAGATGGGCTATTCACGGTTCGAATGCGTCCTGGAAGGTGTCATCTTGTAGTTCTCGGGGTGTACATTCCGATTTGAGGGATGTTCCGTCATCTGTGACGTCATCAGTGACGTCATCGGTACGAGTAGTAGCGAAAGTGGCCATTTTCGGGCAGTACATGAAGGTATTTGGGGTCGAGATGGGCTATTCACGGTTCGAATGCGTCCTGGAAGGTGTCATCTTGTAGTTCTCGGGGTGTACATTCCGATTTAAGGGATGTCCGCGTCATCTGTGACATCATCAGTGACGTCATCAGTACGAGTAGTAGCGAAAGTGGGCATTTTGGGTGCTATGTAGGGGTGTGTTTGGGGTAGAGAGGGACCATCCTTGGTTCGAATGGGTCGTGGAGGGTGTCAAAGTGAAGCTTGTGTGGGGTAGAGTCAGAATAGCGTGTTTTTTAATGCAAGTCGCGTCAATCTGCGCATGCGCAGTTGGTTGTAGTAAGTAAAGTGGCCATTTTGGGGCAGTACATGAAGGTGTTTGGGGTAGAGAGGGACCATCCTTGGTCCGAATACGTCGTGTGAGGTGTCATTTTGTTGCTCTCGGGGTGTACATTTCGATTTGAGGGATGTTCGCGTCATCTGTGACGTCATTGATGACGTCATCGGTACGAGTAGTAGCGAAAGTGGACATTTTGGGGGATGCGTGGGGGTGAGTTTGAGGTAGAGAGGGACCATCCTTGGTCCGAATGCGTCGTGTGAGGTGTCATTTTGTTGGTCTCGGGGTGTACATTCCGATTTGAGGGATGTCCGCGTCATCTGTGACGTCATTGATGACGTCATCGGTACGAGTAGTAGCGAAAGTGGACATTTTGTGGGTGCGTGGGGGTGAGTTTGGTGTAGAGAGGGACTATCCTTAGTCCGAATGCGTCGTGTGAGGTGTCATTTTGTAGCTCTCGAGGTGTACATTCCGAGTTGAGGCATGTCCGAAGCATCTGTGACGTCATTGTTGACGTCATCAGTAGGAGTAGTAGCGAAAGTGGACATTTTGGGGCAGTGAAGGAAGGTATTCGGAGTAGAGAGGAACCATCCTTGGTCCGAATGCGTCCTGGGAGGTGTCATGTTGTAGCTCTCGGGGTGTACATTCCGAGTTGAGGGATATCCACAGCATCTGTGACGTCATCAGTACGAGTAGTAGCGAAAGTGGGCATTTTTTAGCAGTGAAGGACGTTATTTGGTGTAGAGATGGACCATCCGCGGTGCGAATGCGTCGTGTGAGGTGTCATCTTGTAGCAACGCCCACCAAAGCCATTCTTAATGCTTCAACGCCCTGGTGAAATAGCTCAGAAGCTCTGATATTCCATGGAATTGTCACTAATTCTTCGAAATGCAGTTACCTCCTCGACGCCCGTCGTTACACTTTAACACTCTAACATAACACTATGATATAGACCGGAGAGAGAACAACAACAGCAACAACAACAAGGATGACACATGAGAGAACAACAACAAGAAGTTTTTTTTCATATAGTTTATTCTCCCCAATGTTACATCATACCCACGCTGGGGGGAGCCGCGTTGGGTATATTTACAATTCAAGAAGATTCTTGTCCAATCAGAGGCCACCATTTGCATGTTTCATATTCGTCGTACCTGTCCGTTAGATGTATTCTTGTCCAATCAGAAGTCTCCATTTCAGAAAGTTCCATCTTCGGCCATGTTCGCTCTGAACCGTTTATTCTAATCACCGTCGGGCAGGCCAGGATACCGTTGAGGCAACATATCCTCAGATAGTTGTTTGCGCATTCTGAGAATCTATCAGTGCATGGGTGAATACTTTCATCCGATGGGGGTGGTGGTCAGTTTAACCACGAAGAACGTAACATTGGTTACCCTCTCCACTATCCACTTGGTGTTGGGGCGCTGTTGTTGGGCCCATTCCAAGGGATCCACGATGTCCAGTTTCTCCAGCATTGCCTCTAGCGACGCCCGGTTAATGATGGTAAACGGTTGGTCAAATACCCGGATGTTACTGCTCGGGTAAAAGTATCGGACTTGATCTGTCTCCTTATGCTGCAGCACATAACCAAACACCAGATTTAATTTGAAGGACGTTGCTTGATCGTTGAAGATGGCTTTCACGTAGCTGCGTAGACGGGCGAGGTTGGTCAGTCGGAAATTGTAGATATCTTGAATAGGTCGATGACGGTAGAAACAGTGCCGTATCATGGTCCAATGGCGCCGATAGATGTCACTCACTGGATGGTGTTCGTGTAACAGATCGCTAGGAACATGTATGGGTTCGTCCACGAAGTGTACTTTGCTCTCCTCGTCGTGCAAAATCTGGCCCAATGTCTTGTCGTCGGAATTTGACTGTTGAATTAGGGCGACATCATCATCTTCAACCCTCGTGCGATGGGTGGGAGTTCCCGCTTTCTCGATACTGGTGCCTACGGACTCTTCTACCTGCAGACGTGACTGCAGAACAGGGTGTCGTGTGCGTTGGTGTCGCAGCAACTGACTGGTCAGTTTGAAAATCCGACCACATTCTTCGCATGGACGCTTGGGTACTTCATGGCGTGCACGTGTGTGGCGCTGTAAATGATCTGGGCGCTGAAACGACAGTGTACATATCGTACAGCTATGCCGGGCGGTTCCTTCGTGCTTGGTAGCCTCATGGCGGCGCAAGTCGAGCAGACGAGTGAATGCTTTCGAGCACGTAGTACAAGTGAACATCTTGGCGGTTGACAGAGTGTCTGATGAAACGACCAGGCCGCTTCCCTTTTATAGCACGCTAGCTGGTGATCTATTTTTAGCACACTCAAACGAACCCCCACAAACAGGTCAGTACCATCTCCTTTCCTTCAATTCACATCGAAAGTGACATCATACCCCAACATGTCTAAACATGATCCGACAACATGAAAAGGATGCAGGTCAAGTGCACTCAATGACCTGGTGTACAAACGACCTTATATGACCACTCACTCACTCATGTGTGTGTGTGTGTGTGTGTCTGTTTACCTGTGTGTCTGCGTCTGTGCGTATACGTCTGTGTGCGTGTGTATGTGTGTGTAGGCGTGTGCGTGTGCGTGTATATGCGTGAGTATGTGCTTGTATGCATCTGTGTGTGTGTGTGTGTAAGTGTGTGTGTGCTTGTCAGTGTGTTCACGCGTATATGTATGCGTGTGTATGACTGTATGTGTGTATGCGTCTCTGTGTATGTGTGTGTGTGTGTGTACGTGTGTGTGTATGCCTGCGTATGCGTGTGTGTATGCATGTGTATGTATGTCTGTGTGTGTGTGTGTGTGTGCTTGCGAGTGTGTACGCGTGTGTGTATGCGTGCGTGTGTATATGCGTCTGGGTATACGTGTGAGTGCGTGTGCGTGTGTGTATGCATGTGTGTATGCATGTACGCCTCTGTGTGTGTAAGTGTGTGCTTGCGAGTGTGTTTCTTAGATCGGAGCTCTTGGAGCTCAAAGCCTGTGGAGCTCAGAGCTCGGAAGTGACATTTGCATATGACCTCTGTGAGGTCACTTCCGCTTCCGTTCACGTGACCGGAACTGACCGTTGACCCCGGCGCGCGAGGTGCGCCACCGCACACCACCAACACCACCACCAACGCCACCAACGCCACCATCAACGCCACCAACGCCACCACCAACGCCACCAACGCCACCACCGGGCGTCAACGCCCGGTGGTGGTGGTGGTGGTGGTGGTGGCCGGAACTGACCTTTGACCCGGCGCGCAAAGGTTTCCACCGCACGGTGGAAACCTTTACATCGCGCGCGCCGGGGTCAAAGGTCAGTTCCGGCTACCACCACCACCACCACCACCACCACCCGGCGTTGGTGGCGTTGGTGGTGACGTTGGTGGCGTTGATGGTGGCGTTGGTGGTGGTGTTGGTGGTGTGCGGTGGCGCACCTCGCGCGCCGGGGTCAAAGGTCAGTTCAGGTCACGTGAACTCAAGCGGAAGTGACCTCACAGAGGTCATATGCAAATGTCACTTCCGAGCTCTGAGCTCCACAGGCTTTGAGCTCCAAGAGCTCCGATCTAAGAAACACACTCGCAAGCACACACTTACACACAGAGGCATACATGCATACACACATGCATACACACACGCACACGCACACACACGTATACCCAGACGCATATACACACGCACGCATACACACACGCGTACACACTCGCAAGCACAC